>NQLW01000034.1:783686-869302 GCA_002312845.1 Kalanchoe fedtschenkoi | reverse complement strand
GGTCCATGAATCAATTGGTAAATTGGAAAACCTCAGTTATTTGAATTTGAATGGGTGCATAAATTTGGTTACACTGCCCGAATCCAAGGGAAATTTCAAAAAGCTTACCAGATTTAAGGTGAAAGGCTGTAGAAATCTTAGAAACCTTCCAATCAATATGCTTGTTTCTGTTGAATGTTTGAACCTTGATGGATGTTATAGCCTTTTTAATCGTTCAAATCAAGTGGATCCATCAGCAGCAACCGGCTTGGAGAACAGCTCAAATGTAACCATTCCTACAGCTTCAAACACTTGTCCCAAGAAGTCATCATTTGTAGTTCCATGCCCACCTCCCCCGCTGCCATTTAATATTTTCCTCCCCGCCTTGAAGGAATTGTCTCTGGCAAATTGTGGTATATCCGGAGATGATGTAAAGGAAATGATTTGTCATGCAGCTTCATTGGAGAGGCTGAATCTCAGCAATAACCCAATTCGTGAGATGACTAATCTGAGCAAGTGTCCCTCCTTGAAGTTGAAGTACTTGACATTGCAAAACTGTGATATTGTAGATGATATGGGAATGATGAGTTTGGGACCTTCATTGGAATATCTGGATCTCAGCAATAACCCAATCTGTGTAATGGGTAATATGAGCAGGAATGCCTACTGGAATTTAAAAAAATTGGTCTCGAATAACTGCCCCAACCTTCAGTCAGTTTCAAATATTTTTCCGGGTTCCTGTGAGTTGGAGGCAGGGCGTTCCCATTCACTGAAAAGAGTTGCATATTATAAAGTAATCACAGCGAAGCAGAGACATTTGATGGAAGCCAAGGTTGAAATGGAGTATGGAATAAGTCATGATGCGATTATTGAACCGATACGTGAGATGGATGAGGATCGAGCAAGCTATTTAGGATTTCCTAACTTGAGCAGTTTTAACTGTGCAGGCAGGGACAGTGTCTTGTTTGAAAGGGCAAGTTGTTCTTCCTATTTTCTTTTTTTCCTTTTATGTATTCTATTTATATATTTCAGTATTGATTAAAAAGGTAAATACATATAATGCAGGGAATATACCAAGCCGGAACGTACAATGTTTTCGTTCGCGGCAACCACCTGGCGGAGTGGTTCCCTACCGTGATAACATGCAGAACGAATCCTATGGATTCTTATGTATCTTACAGGGTTCCTTTTTTCCATCCTAATCATAATAATGAGTCTATCCGAGCTCTTAATGTTGGTTTTTGGGGTGCCGGCTTTCACCGCATTACAATCGAGAATGTCAGCAGGAAGTGGGCATGGCACTACTGGACGATATATAATGTAGCAGGAAATAATACGCGGTTGACTCACTGGTATCTGACTGAGCATAGGGACATCAGACCAGGTGACGAGCTCAGGATAAGCATTATGTCAGGCCCTTGTGAATATATAGGAGTTAAAGTCATATATGAGGAGGAGGAGCAGATGATTCTGAAATCCAGTAATATATCTACTTCACAAGGCGAAGATGATTCTGCTACTACTTCTACTTCTACTGATGTAGCTGTTTGGTACAACAACACTTTCCGCTCAACTAATCTCTCTTTATTTTGTGATAATGAGGAAGACCTGGAATGTAGAAAATATATCATAAGCAACCCTTTATATGGTCAAGATCATTCTGACGACGAAAGCCATACAGCAGATTCGGATGATGAAGGGAGTACAGACAGGGACTGTCTTTAAAAAGTCCCCATTTGGATTTTTTTGCTCTCAAGAGCTCAGTCAGATCACCAGAGGCTAAAACGTCTGCTGGTGTCTCTTCTGCTGCAATATAGCCTTTGCTTTTCGTTCGGGAAAAATGAGAGAAATTTTGAGGGGGGAAATATGAGAATTTCATGTTTTGGTTAGGGAAAGTTTATGAGAAAGAAAATTTTGGAAATTTATAAGGAAAGCTTGAGATAAATTTAAAAGAATTTTTAAATTTTATTTCCTTTATTTCATTTCAAACCAAATAAAAAAATTAAATATTCTTCCCAGAATTTGTTCTTGACGCCACGCCCTGATTTGATTAAACATCTTGAACAATTTACAAATTTTAACTTCAGGTGGCAATTTAATTAAACGTCCTTCCACCTTGATAATGAATTCCTTAAAAATTTAGTTGAAATTAAACATATAAATTTTATTTTTAAATATATATATATATTTTTTACATAGACATAGGTATTTTAGGTGAGATTCAGGGGGCGACTGCTCCTAGTGCTCCTCAGTGGCTCGGTCATTGCCACCAAGACTCTAATATAGAATCTTATGGTTTTTAAACAATATTCTTAACCATCAAACCAACACTTTACTTTTACTGATATATGATTCGTGATTTGAAGTCTAATTTCGTTGCTGGTGGTACAATTGTCAAAACCATTGAAAGCAACCACAAAAAGACTACAAAGGAATTTTTTTGGGAAAAATATGTGAAACCACTTGCAATTTTCTGTGGTTCACGATGGTGAACTGCTAGATAAAAAATTAGTTTCAACGAATGGAATTGTAAAAATAAAATGTTGAAATTAATCCCAACATTTATGGGGTTTAATAAAAATTACTAAATTGAGTTTGATGCTTGTTAATCTGATTAATTGCTCTTTTCAATTTATGACCTAAGTAAATATTTGTTTCATCAATTCCTTATGTTCGTTTATGGGCTGAAAGGCTCGAAATTCAAAATGAGCTCAAGTAAGATTTAAAATTGAGTCTTTAAACTTTTGAAGTTCAATCAACTACATACACGAAGAGTTATAAATTTTAGTTTAAATTGAAATTAAATAATTAAAAAATTCAATACTGAAATTGAATAATTAAAATGTTCGCTATTGAATTTGATAATATGTGATAATTCAAATATGTTTTTGTAGTTTACTCTAAAATTTATTATACTATATATAAACGCAACATCAATGGTTGTGGACGGAAAAATAGGGATAGTTCTGTCATCACAACAAATAGAATGAGAGTAAAATTAGAAAATTTTCATTTAGAGATATACACATAAAAAAATTTAATGGCAATTTTACCAATTCATTTTTTATGATATTTTTCAATAATGCACCAGTGATAGTTTTTTTAATCAAAACTATCCGTCTTTTAGTTTGTTTTTAATAATATCATACTTAATCATTTCTGCTGGTAACATCAACATATTGGAATAAGAAATCCACTAACATAATAAAGGACTATGCACGTCATCTTCCATCGGCCATTCTGGCATAGATGTATCTATCCATGAACGATGCCTACAGATTCATAAAATAATCTACATAATTTACTTTTTCATAATCCACCAGGAGCAACTGATTACTCATCACACAATCCATCAATAAATGTTATGTAATTATGCCGGCACCCCTGCCTGCCTCGCCATGTGGGTGAAAATATCCCCAAAAGAGAATCCGCTGGTACTACCGGCAAATTATAAAAAAGCCAATTAATTCCGTTGGTGACAAAAACGGATTGTTAATTATATGAATTTGGTAGGTGTTATCCGTGGATAGACGCATGGGTTATAACATGACCAATGGAAGGTGATATGAATATGTACAAGTCACTATAAATACCAATGGAAATGGAAAAATAGGATCTGGTTGAAAACAAAACAAAAAATAGAATTTTCTTGATAAAAAATTATAAAAATAAAGTACTGTTGGGAAAAAAGTCTTATTTTTTTCACAAATTAAAACATATAAAAGTCACTTTGTGTAAAGAAAAAAAGTTAGAGTTAAAATTAATTTTCCTCCTATAAATTATATCATAATTGCATGTTTGGCAGCAGTTACGTTGTTAGAAACCGATTTTATATCAATTATATTTAAAATTTGTTTGATATAAAATTTGATATAATTTTTTTTTATAAAAAATGGCTGAGATAAATAGTATCATATTTATTAAAATCGGGCAAGATATCAAACCAGTTAAACCAGTGATCGATTTGACTGTCAGTATTAAATTGAATAAGCACAGAGGGTTTGCTTCCATATCCGCCATGGCTTCATTTCCTAACCCATTTTACAGTTACTCAGGTTTCTATTAACCAGAATACTATTTAATAGTTAAGAATTGTAATCCTAAACAGTTAAAGCAAGATTTTGATTGGTTTGAAAACCAGTCAACAAATTATTAATAAAACATTTATAGTATAAATTAAATCAAAACCATCATGCTTTGGTAAAAATCATCTCTATTTTTTTTGATGCAACTACTCGATTTTAGCTTGTTGTAAACTAATATAGTATTACTGAATATGATTTCAATAGTTCAGTGGCGGATCCAGAAAAATAAATCAGTGGGGTCGAACAAATTTTTATCAAGAGTAATATGATCACTTATGTCATTACACGACGAGTTTTCAATAGACTCATTAGAACTATTCGTAACATTTGTCAAAGTGGTCAATTTTATAGTTTTTCTTTTGACACAGTAAAAATATAAAACTATGTCAACATAAAATTCTACAAACAAAAATTAATAGTAGACTCATCTTTGACTCTCTTCAAAGTAAAATATAAAAAGTTAATAAATAAATTATCTTTAAAAATTTTGAATTGAAATAATGCTCTAAAAATGCAAATTAATTTCTTTAACTTTAAATTTGTAAACAGCAAAATAGATGAAGAATGTGACTGTCGAACTGTTGGAGGCTGTGACTTCCGAAATGTTGCCCCCCTGCTACAATACCTAGTTTATTTTTCAATACAAATTAAATTATTTTTTAATTTTATTATTAATGAAAAGAAGATATAGCCCGGACTTCCTAACAACATATACGGGCCTTATTTGGGCTGAATCATAATTAAAATTTTATGTAATTTAATAAGTAGGAATGTAGATGGACAAACCCTAAATTTTGTTTACATATGAGAGAGACGGGTGAGAGACGCCGAGCGGCCGGCGAGAGAGGCATGTCAAGTTAGGGCGACATGGCGCAATCGGTGAGAGACACAAGCCAGACGCTAGACGCAAGTCAGACTAGGGCGACATGGCGCGATTGATGAGAGACGCAAGCCAGACGCGAGAGACAAGATGTGAAGGCAACAAGGCGTGAGGGTGGTGGAGCGAGGGCACGTCGCCTGTCACTATGCGACAATTGGTGCAGGTGAGACACAGTTTTGATAATCTGGTGCAGATGTGCCAATT
This sequence comes from Kalanchoe fedtschenkoi, assembly GCA_002312845.1. Taxonomy (NCBI): domain Eukaryota; kingdom Viridiplantae; phylum Streptophyta; class Magnoliopsida; order Saxifragales; family Crassulaceae; genus Kalanchoe; species Kalanchoe fedtschenkoi. Next base: position 864,154 of record NQLW01000034.1, on the reverse strand, counting down.
CGAATGGATTTGGTAGTTGATTGATTTCGATTTTTAATCGAATCTTATGGGTTGGGTTTTTGTAAATTCAATTTTTATTCTGTTTTGAGAGGTGTCATTGCTTTGTACATCAATATATTTGTATAAAATCAGCTTGGTATTATAGTGGTAAAAAATAATTCAGTGGGTCATCTGACCCCACTAATTTACCCGAGATTGGAACTGTCATCTGGCCACCACCGGTGACATTTGTAATTAATTGTTTGACAACCAACTCGATCTGGTTTCCGTGGCTATATAACGAACCAGCCAATTAGGTATGGGTTTATCCGGTTAGCCATGTAATCAGGTCATAATCAATAATGGATCGGGCTAGAATCTGATGATCTGGTTCTCAATTGAACCGATCAATCCAATCCGATTTGAATAACTATGAATACCAGACTAATAATATACTCTTCCCATTAAATTACAATTTAAGATAAAGATTATGCTTTTAAATAACATTTGCATATCTTGGGAAATGCTACGCTCGAGAAATGGAAGTTAAAAAATAGTAAAACTGAGACTTCCCTGCTTGTATATAAAGAGATGATGCTGCTGCAATTTGACATGTTTTCAAAACACAACGACCTCTTCATTTGCAGCCGAACTTATTATCACAGGATGAGAAGCTTGACCGTTGCTTCAATTTATAATAAAAGACGGACAAAATCAAATTGACATTCAAAAGTCATTGACTGATCGAACGCATAGCCGCGCGCTAGGACTATAGTCATGTGCAGTCATGTGCATGGTGATGTAGAAGAGGGAAGACAAGTGGAGAGATAGAAATGAAGTCGAGGACGCTGACTCAGCGGTGGCCGCGCCCTAAGCCGAGCGCTCGGGGATTTGTTGAGTTGTGCATGTCGCTTACACATTTACTAAAATCGGGACATCAAAAGTTGTGCATCTATTGAGATTGATATCTTTCACGCTAGATATCCGATTTGAGTGATTCAAGAGGAAACAATTACCTACAATTTTATAAGAGGAGTCTGAATCTAATTTTCGACGGATTTACATTAACAGAGTTAAAAAATTTAATGAATAAGATATTTCTAAATTGGCTTCTAATTTCTAAGTTTTTGATTTCTCTTCTTATCAAGTCCGAATTATAATTTTTTTTTTAAAGATAATAATAGATCTACATCAAACTCATAGAGATCATAATGCCAAAGTTGGAGGTCACTTAGAGTTATTTAAGGAGATAATCACCTCCCTCTTTCAAGTGTGCAGGTGCAAGTACTAATACATGTGAGCATTGTGTCGTGTGCCTTCCAACAACATCAAGCATGAAATCTTTCAGGATTTTTAACTCACAACCGCCAGTGGAGGACCATAGAGGAAGGAATAAGATAGAAGGGTTTGTAAGGATTCTTACCTATTTTATGTATTTTTCCATGGCCATGAGTGGCTAAATTTCTTTGTGCTGTTTAGATGCTATGATATGTGTATTGATGTTATAAAATTATTTTTCTTAATAAAATCTATATTTCAATGATTTGTTTACTAAGCTTCAACTGAATGATCACGTTGTTGCATGACAAGCTTAAATAATAAATGCATTATTGCATGATTTCTTACTGCTTATCTAATTGTGAGCTTTGGACGTATATCAACGAGATGAGTAGCAAATAAACATGTGTCGTGCATTTTTTTTAGATAAACATAGTATATGTTTGCTTGAGCGAGATGTTATGTGCAAGGATTTTGTAGAAAGGGAGGTATTGAGAAGTGAGGTTGAATAGAAGAATTGTAGAGAAAGGAAGACGATTAGAGTAGGAGAGGCAGAGAGGACGTGAGAAACTAGGGTTTATTCATTACTTCATTACTTGTCTCTTCTTAATTTGAATACAGAATATAAAGAAACCAAACTGCTAATTACATTACGATCCTACTTCTTTGCTAAATATCTAATTAATATCCATAAGTAAATATGTGACATTTCATCCTCCTTCGAAGAACCTTGTCCACAAGGTTCAGTCTTCTAACATGTTTCTTTGTTCTCTCTTTATTTGTTCTTTTCTTGATAATACACCCAACTTGTTTGCAAATAATTTATCAAACAGATCATCAAGGTCGAGTGATAATGAAGGAGGCTTATCCAACTCAAGATATAAAAATTTAATATCCTTAGATCCTTGACAGTAGGGTTATCTCCCATTCAAATTCCAAAAGTCAGCAACATGTGAGAAAAATACAACATAGGCATTTTGACAAACAATTGGCGTGGCATAAATCTTTAGGGTTCTCAAGTTTTGAATATAAGGTAACATATATGGATCAACATATGCTACATTAATCAGCTCAACCAAAGGAGGAATGCTGAGTTGATTACCTGGAACGTTTGACTTTATCTCCAAATTTTTCACCAATTTCTTTTCAGCCCACATGTCCACATATTCTTCAGTGGCTTCCCCTTTAACATGCCGAGGTGTCATCTTTGTGAGGTTTAAGTTTTTGTGCGGAAGTGCCACCAACTCTGTTGGCTTGCTGCATTCTGGAGTCGTGGACTTTATGTTGGTAATCGCCTGAAAAGCGGAGTCCGGAGCTTGTATTTGACGCGCACTGTCAGTGGCAGACGTTTGAAGATTGTTCACAGTGGCGGGTGGAGCGACAAGTTGCTCAACCTAGGGTGGTCCTAGTGGCGAGGTTGCGATGAAGGTGTTGATCATGACTAATTGTGTGAGGATATCATCGAGTTGCTTCAAAATTAGGGTTTCCATCAAATCGAGATCTAAGCTCTGTTGTAGTCTAGTTGGCTAGGAAACATGGGCACTGATACCAAATTGTTATGTGTAAGGATTTTGTAGAAAGGGAAGGATTGAGACGTGAGGTTGAATAGAAGAGTTGTAGAGAAAGAAAGGCGATCAGAGTAGGAGAGGCAGAGAGGACGTGAGAAACCAGGGTTTATTCATTACTTCATTACTTGTCTCTTCTTAATTTGAATACAAATATAAAGAAACCGAACTGCTAAAACTACATTATGATCCTACTTCTTTGCTAAACATCTAATTAATACCTAAGTAAATATGTGACACTAGATAACCAAGACTGAACTACCTATCATTACTTGTTAGTGTGAATGTATTTCCTCTATACGTCTATTTCATTTGATTGACATATAGAATTTGTATCATTAACTAACGAATATGATGATATTATGATAGGAGTGACTATTTATGACTTCTCACACTATCGTAGTGCATGAGTGTGTATATTGAGATTGGTTCATTACATGCTTTCATCTTTCGTATCAATGATTAACACAACCACAAATCAGTCACATGAACTACACATCTGTCTTTCTGATTCTATCTCGCTTTTGTTTTACAGGCTACTTGTCATCATTCAACTCACAAAACCCACCTTGTCTTTTTTTTTGGTATCTGACATTAACTTTACAAGTCCCTATCCTTGTGGATCGACCCTTACTTACTACTTGCTAATAAGAAGATATTATAAATTTAATTGCATAAGGCTATCAGTAATGACCTTCATCGGACTCATTTTAGTTGATGCTTAAAATTAATTTGTTTGATTTCTTAAATATAACTGATCTTGTTAAATTTGTTGAGAATTATGGACGATTGAGTATGAAAAGCGTCATTTTATTTATGTGCGAAAAATAATATTATTTATTTTGATAACCCAACGACATAATTTTCGCACACGAATTTAGGTCTTGTGAAAATATTAGTTTATAAGTGTAAAGGTATATTGCATTTTAAAAAATTAGTTCAATTTTTTTTTCATCTCACCTTTTTTGAAAATTATGATAGTTCGGACTGCAATTGGATAAGTAGTGATATTTCATATCCTCTTTTAGATTTTTCCCTTTTATTTATCTAGCAGTTCACCATCGTCAACCACAGAAAATTGCACGTGGTCCACATATTTTCCCCAAATAAATTCCTTGGTAGTCTTTTATTTATTTATTTCAATGGTTTTGACAGTTGTGACACCAACAAAGAGAGTAGATTTCAAATCACGAATCACATACCAATAAGGTGTTGGTCTGGTGTATAAGAGTATTTGTCTGACAACCCCGTGATTCTAAGTTAGAGTCTTGATAATACCCCGCGTTTATATTTTGATACGCTAGAGGTATGCATAAACTGACTTATAATAAATAAGGATGTCACTGTGAAGATGAAAGATGACTCAGTTAAATTACCATTTGAAGTTGAAATTTATAAATTATTCAAGAAGTTCAGTCAAATTAGTCGTGGCATCAACAACAAATTCTGGGAAGAATATTTGATTTTTTATTTGATTTGAAATGAAAAAAAACTAATAAATTTTAAAAATTCCTTTAAATTTACCTCAAGCTTTCCTTCTAATTTTTCAAATTTTCTTTGTCGTAAACTTTCCCTAAATTAAACTTGAAATTCTCATATTTTCCCCTCAAAATTCCCGAACCAAACACAGGTTATACATATGGCAGCAGAAGAGACACCAGTAGACCTTTTAGCCTCATGTTTTTCTGACTAAGCCCTTGAGAGAGAAAAAAATCCAAATGGGAAATTTTTAAAGACGTCCATGCCTGCAGATATGGGCGCGATATGGGGCTTTAAATCCATATATGTTCAACACTCCCCTCACTTGCGAGGGCCTATGTTAACCTCGACAAGTGGGACCTCGTGCAGATCTATTTGAACTAAACTTGAGCAATGTGGGACTTTAAATCCATATATGCTCAACACATACTCCCTTCATCATCCGAATCTGCTGTATAACTTTCGTCGTCAGAATCATCTTGACCATTTAAAGGGTAGCCCATGATATATCTTCTAATCCCATCTCCCCACAGGTCATCCTCATTTACGCAAAATAAAGAGAGATCAGCTGAGCGGAAAGTGTGATTGTACCAAACAGCCACATCATCAGTAAAAGTAGTAGCAGAATCATCTTCGTCTTGTGAGGTGGATATATTACTGGTTTTCAGAATCATCTGCCGCTCCTCATATATGACTTTAACTCCTATATATTCATAATGGCCTGGCATAATGCCTATCTCGATCTCATCACCTGGTCTGATGTGCCTATGCTCAGTCACACACCAGTGAGTCAACCGCGTATTATTTTCATAATTTGCTGCTACATTATATGTCATCCCGTAGTGCCATGCCCACTTCCTGCTGACATTCTTGATTTTAAGGTCGCAAAAATTATCCGTGCCACAAAAACCAACATTAAGAGCTCGGATTGACTCATCATTATTAGGATGGAAAGAAGGAACCCTGTAAGATACAGAAGATCCAGAATTCGTTCTTCTGCATGTTATCATGGTAGGGAACCACTCCGCCAGGTGGTTGCCGCGAAGGAAAACATTGTACGTTCCGGCTTGGTATATGCCCTGCATTATATTTACCTTTTTAATCAGTACTGAAATATAAACATATATAGAATGCATAAAAGTAAAAAAGAAAATAGGAAGAGCAACTTACCCTTCCAAACAAGACTCTGTCCGTGCCTGCACAGTTAAAAGTGCTCAAGTTAGGAAATCCTAAATAGCTTGCTCGATCCTCATTCATCTCACGTATCGGTTCAATAATCGCAGCATGACTTATTAGATACTCCATTTCAACCTTTGCTTCCATCAAATGCCTCTCCTTTGCATTAATTCTCCTTGGCACTTTATAATATGTGATTCTTTTCAGTGAAAGGGAAAGCTCTGCCACCAACCGACAACTATCAAAAATATTTGAAATTGACTGAAGGTTGGGGCAGTTATCCAAGTAAAAGCGTTTGAACTTCAGGTAGGCACCACTGCTCATATTACCCATCACACAGACTGGGTTATTGCTGAGATCCAGATACTCTAACGATGGTGCCAAACTCATCATTCCCATATCATCAACTCGGGAAATATCACAGTTTCGCAATGCCAAGAACTTCAACTTCAAACAAGGACACTTGTTCCTATAAGTCATCTCACGAATTGGGTTATTGTTGAGATTCAGCCTCTCCAATGAAGGTGCGTGACTAATCATTTCCATAACATCATCTCCGGATATACCGCAATTTGTCAGAGACAATTCCTTCAAGGCGGGGAGGAAAATATTAGATGGCAGCGGGGGAGGTGGGCATGGAACTGCAAATGATGACTTATTGGGACAAGTGTTTGATGTTGCAGGAATTGTTATATTTGAGCTGCTCTCCAAGCTGGTTGCTGCTGATGGCTTCACTTGATTTGAACGCTTAAAAAGGCTGTAACATCCGTCCAGGTTCAAACATTCAACAGAAACAAGCATATTGATTGGAAGGTTTCTAAGATTTCTACAGCCTTTCACCTTAAATCTGGTAAGCTTTTTGAAATTTCCCTTGGATTCGGGCAGTGTGACCAAATTTATGCAACCATCCAAATTCAAATAACTGAGGTTTTCCAATTTACCAATTGATTCATGGACCTCCAAAAGACTCGTGCAATCTTCGCAAGATATCCATTCGAGCATATGAGCACTAGACAAGTCTGGCGTGATCCGTAAGTAATGTGAACGATTAAGATTCAAGACCTTTAATGCACCCAGGTACTGCATGAATGAATACAGCGTTGGGTTCATGAGTGTGATTTCATTAGGAAAAAATATATTGTAATAGTTAAAACAAAAATAAAATGAAAACACTAATGTTTTGATACCTTCAAATCGGACCAAGCATAAACTAGACAACTCTTTTGCATATCAAGTACCACGAGTTCATCAAAATAGAAATCCAGTGGAACTTCCTTTAAGGGACACCCAAGCCATAACAACCATTTTATCCCTTTGGGAAAATCTTCAAAGCCACCGTCAAGTTTCACATTTTCAAGCAATAACAAATCCAGATTGTTCATCTTCGCAAAGGCATCTGTTTTTATGGGCCTAAATTGTTGAGGAACTTGTTGTGAAGGATTTGTAGGAATATATGTTATACGCATACGCTTGGCAGAGTGTCTTGCATAATTTTCATCTAATGAGATAATATCACTGTCAAGTGCGTGCGGAATATTAAGAAATAAACCTTTTATCATTGGTGTTGCCTATTACACGTGAAAATAGGATTGTGAACAAGTTGTGCATCTTGAACACAAAAGAATGAGTGAAAAGTGAAAATAAGATTGAGAACAAGATGCATCTTAAACACAAATGAATGAGTAGAAAAATTATCTCCTCACCATTTTTTTCCATAAGACTTCATATGAATCTTTCTGAAGTAATAATCTGCTTCGACATCCTAACTCGATAGGTGATTCCTGGCGAACAACCTCATATCCCATCTGCTGAATCAACTGATGCATCATAAGAGTGTCAGTATCTTTAGAAACACTCACAAGACTCTTGCCGATGAGATTCTCTAACCCAATCTTTCCATGTAGACTGCAACCATCTAAAATCCACAAAGCAGATTCTCTCTTCATACCTACCATATAAAATGCCACATGAAGAAATATATCTTTAACTGTACTTTGTTGTATAGAATCGAAGCTCCACTTAAGGACATTATTCACTTTTTCATCAAAATATTCCTCCAATCTAGCAAATTCCAATTCCCACATTTCGAATCTTATGTTCCGCAATGAGGATGCCAAGATTTCAAGTGCTAAAGGTAACCCGTCACAATATTCTATGAATGACATTGAAATATTTATATAATCTTTCAGAGGATCAGGTTGTCCAAATGCATGATACGAAAAGAGCTCCACTGAACACTCCTCATCCAGAAAGCATGCTCCAAATCGTGCTACAGACTTATCATTTGTGAGCAAATGTTGATTTCTAGTCGTTATGAGAATTTTACTTCCCGGGAAGAACCAATCTGGATAATCAAACATTTTATCTAATCCCACTTCTTCATCAACATCATCAAGAACAATCAAAATTTTATTGGTTCCAATAGCCCTTTTTATCTTTTGCCTTCCTTCATGGACACTGTCTATATGAATTACCTCATTCCATGTGATATTATGAATCAGTTGCTTTTGCAGACGGATAAATTCAACGTCATTTCCATATGCAGTTCTAACACCAGCAAGAAAGCTAGCAGATTCAAATATGCGATAGTTTTCATTATAAACCACCTTGGCAGATGTGGTCTTCCCAACTCCACCAGGTCCATATATTATCCCGATTTCTACTTGTGATGATCCATTCTGTAACCACTTGTTAATTCCTCGAATTAATATGGAATCTGCAGCAACCATGTATTTGGGAATCGCCAATTGTTTTGCATCTACTCTTCTCTCAACTTCCTTAGCAATATCTTGGATGAATAGTGCTTCGTACCTGTCAAAGGTCGAATGGAACACTTACTGCCGACTTGATGATAAGTGCGATAAGATAAAGTAGAAAAATCTAATGAAAACTGAACAGCGAAAAAACATTTGCATACCCATTAGCTTGGTCTTGAAGAGCAAAGCCCACCAGATCTGCAGCTGTTGTCAGTGCCTGCCTCCACTTACTCACTCGCTCATCCCCATAATTCGCCTCATGCTCGTGAAATGCCTCCCGAAAAGATTCAGACTGCTTCCGAACATTTGTAGGATCAACCCCATAAAACACAGGTAACACTGTGAGGCCGTGTGACGCGCAACGCTCTATAATCTTCACAAGCTCGTCAAGACACCAGCGAGAACCGGCGTATCTAGGCGAGAAAGTTACTATGGCTATCTCTGAGCTTTCGATAGCTTCATAAAGCTTCGACTGTATTTCTTCTCCTCGCTCCAGTCCCGTATCATCGTAGAAAACGGTGATTCCTCTCTGAGTCAGAGCCAAGCGCAAGTGATCAATGAAGCTCTTCCTGACATCTTCCCCCCTGAAACTCAAGAACACATGATGAGCGGCCATATCTAAAATAGCTCCCGAAGAGACAAGTGTTTTCCTTGCTGCGGGCTACAAAACGTGTTCTCCTCTCAGTTCAATGTGATTATATATCTCAAACTGAATCCTACTCTTTGAATGCCAGTAGAGCCGGCTCAAAGGGTGTTGTAGTTTGAAGATGATGCCTCCATGAAAGCAGCCTGCAGGGAGCCTCTCGACCTGAAAAGTCTTCATTGGGGCCTCAGACATGAATTGACTGGGCCACTTTTTTCTTTCCATCCTAGACATTTGCAACCACTCGTTTGGACTTCTTTTTTATGAGGTAGTTGCCATGTTACAAAATTTCCAAGGATTTTTCCCATAAGATACGAGAGAGTTTCTCATTTGGCATCTCTTGGAGGAATTTTGTGGGTGGGTGCCATGTGGGAGAATGTTTTTTGGATGGACACGGTACATTAAGGGTATTCTGTACGCAACATGTTTGGAATAGTCAGTTGAAAAGTTAAAAATGATTTGTGATGATTCATCATTGATTCTGAATTCTTTTTTATTTTTTAATGTGTTACATGACTGATCAAAATACAACGTGACGATTTATCATAGATGTGTCTACAGCCACATGATTGACTGTGTCCGTCCACAAATTTCTTCTTATTTAGTTAGGGCATCCACATTGAAACAAAGTTAAAAATAGGTTTGTGCCACGTCACATATGATTTGTGTCATTTCAACTTAATATTGTCATAAAATTCATTTTTATAAACCTTTCATTCACACTCAATTTCATACTTCTGCGCGTGGTCTCACAAATTATATATATAATGTGGATCAAATGAAAACCACTTTGGATTTGTAAACTGTGAACCATCCTGGATCGTTGATCCATATTTCATCCAACGATTATGATTTTTTCTAGATTTGTTATCTATTTTTTAAAAGATAATAAAATCCCTATTTTATGGGTGGTTGGATTCTCTTCCATAATTGACTCCTTAAAATAAGGAATTAACCTGATTTTTTCTCTTTCCCCTGTTAGATTTGTTGCAAGATTTTTCTCTTTCTTCTATTTTTAAGACTTAATTTCATTATCATATATTTTTCTTTTTTATTTTAACGTACATCGTCAATATTTTACATATTGGTGCACCAATTCAATCTTGGTGCACTGATGCACAATTTAACATCAGTCCATGGTTTGATTTTTGGTGCACAATTCAAATATTCGATACACAAATTTACTGATAATTTATACATTGCATTAATGATGCACACACTGTCCACCACTAGGAAAATTAACAGATCTAGATGTGCACCATAAACTCAAAAATTGTGCACCAAACCATATACTGATGTTAAATTGTGCACCAGTGCACCAAGATTGAATTGGTGAACCAACATGTAAAATATTGACGATGTACGTTAAAATAAAAAGGAAAAATATATGATAACGAAATTAAGTCTTAAAAATATAAGAAATAGAAAAATCTTGCAAGAAATTTAACAGGGGAAAGAGAAAAAATCAGACGCTTAATTCCTTATTTTAAGGAGTCAATTATGGAAGGGAATCCAACCACCCATAAAATATGGATTTAATTTTCTTTTAGAAAATAGATAATAAATCTAGAAAAAATCATAACCGTTGGATGAAATATGGATCAACGATCTAGGATGGTTCACAGTTTACAAATCCAAAGTGGTTTTGACCTGATCCGCCCCCTCTATATATATATAATCTTTAATCACATTTTAAAAGATGAAATATGATTAAATATCAAATTTTTAATCTTATTTCACCTTTCCAAGCGTGATTACAAATATGATATTTAATCACGCTAGTAGGATGAAATGTGATTAAAGGTGGATCTTTAATCACGCGTGTAGGATGAAACGTGATTAAAGGTTTTTCCACAAACCGCTTCGTGCTGACGAAACTGCTTCGTGATAAAAGAACGCAAACTACCTCTCACATCAATACAAACCGCTTCATAGTCTGAGACAAAACTATTCAATAAATTTTAGTGTGGATGCTCTCTTTGTGTATTATTTTCTACAAGTCGTCCCGACTACTTTAGAAAATCTAGCCTGGCCAATCTTATTGAATGTTATATCTACATCCAGTTAAACTACTTCAGCCAGTCCTAGTTTATGAATAATAATCTTCTCAAAGACTTTTATCATTGCATCCCGGCCATTCGCAACCACTAATTTGGATTTGTAATTATTATCATTTCACTCATTTGGACCGCAATTAGGTAACCCACAAAAAAATGAGTTTCAATGAATGGAATTGTAAAAATTAAATTTTGAAATTAATCCAAACATTTATGGGATTTAATAAAAATTACTAAATTGAGTTTGATCCTTGTTATATTGATTGGTTTGTTAATTGCTCTTTTCCATTTATGACCTAATTAAATATTTGTTTCATCAATTCGTTGAATGTTGTAGATGCATTTTATGGGCTGAAAGGCTCAAACAAGATTTAAAATTGAGTCTTTAAACTTTTGAAGTTCAATCAACCACATACGAAGAGTTATAAATTTTAGTTTAAATAAATTGAAACTAAATAATTAAAAAGTTTGATATTGAAATTGAATAATTAAAATGTTCGGTATTGAATTTGAAAATGTGTGATAGTTCAAATATGTTTTTCTAATTTACCCTAAAATTTGTCATACTTTATAAAAACGCAAACGGCAAAGTTAGGGATAGTTCTGTCATCACAACAAATAGAATGAGAGTAAAAATAGAAAATTTTCATTTAGATATATACACATAAAAATTTTTAATGACAATTTTACCAACTCATTTTTTATGATATTTTTCAGTAATACACCATTGATATTTTATTTATCAAAACTATCCTTCTCTTAGTTTGTTTTTAATAATATCATATTTAATCATTTCCACTGACATTAACGGATTGTGATAAAAAATCCACCTGCATAATAAAAGATTGTGCATGTCAACTTCTATCGGCCATGTTGGCACTGATGTATCCATCCACGAACAATGCGTACAAAATTCATATAACAATCTCCATAATTTGCTTTTTTATAATCGGCCAATAATACGAATGGATTATCTGAGGAATGTGTGCAACTGATTACTTGTACGACATGGTGAAGCACCCTCTCCGCCAAGCTCGATCAATCCTTAATCACCCAAAATTACAGACATCATTTTGCTCCCACATCTCTACATCAACCTCGACATTATGTCGCTCTATTAACGCTCCACAGCTGCTCCGCTTCTGCTTTCTCGCCCAGCTCAGCGAATAACTTGTTCGCCAGTCCCACGAGGAGGAGCTAGCGTACCCCTCTCTCCAGCACCATTTCATCCGGTAGAAGTGCGACTTTCTTGCACTCAACTCATCACACAATAATAATCTGTTGAATTTTCGGATCGACTCATATTGGATTGTATTTTCATTGTGACTCAAAAGTCCAGGCTTGTAAGTCATGGTTCAACAATCCAATATAAGTCACCTCATCTTCTCCTCAATAGTCGATGTGGGATATTTCGCTAAGTGATTACTCAACAATCTCCCTCTCACTTGTAAAAATGTCACATGCTCCCCCTCGATCAATACTTCGCTATGCCCCTCCTTGTGGCATGCGTCCTCATCGTAGGTACGCCTTCTGCGTCTCCCCCTCTTCTCTTGGATTGAACTATCGGCTCTGATACCATGTTAAATTTTTGGGTCGGCTAGTGAGAGAGGAGGAGGTGACTTATATTGGATTGTATCCCCATTGTGACTCAAAAGCCCAGGCTTGTAAGTCATGGTTCAACAATCCAATATAAGTCACCTCCTCCTCTCTTACTAGCCGATGCATGATATTTCGCTAAATGATTACTCAACATAATCCATCAAGCAATAATGTTTTGTAATTATCAACGTCCAGCTGGCACCCCTGCCTAGATAAAAATACCCCCAAAAGAGAACTCGTTGGTGCTACCGGCAAGTTGTAAAAAGTCATTTCTGTTGGTGACAAAAACGGATTGTTATATGAAGTTTTGGTGGGTATTGACACATGTGTTGCAGCATGACCGTTGGAAGGTGACATGTATAATTCGCAATAATTACCAACGGAAATGGAAAAATAGAATATAATTAAAAACATAGCAAAATTTACTCTCTCTTTTTTCATGTAAATACTTACCGAATATAATTCCAATAGTTGATAATAGATTTGTAATAAATTGTTTTTTAAAAAAATAAAAATTCACGCACCCAATCGCACCGGAGAACACAAGGATACAAACAAACTGACACTTGATCATTCTACCACCACTGCTATGGCATTTGTAATAAATTGTTGGACGACCAACTAGATCTGGTTTGAGGGGTTGCATGACCAACCGACCAAATAGAGGTGTGGGTTTATCCGATTAGCTATGTAATCAAGTAATAATCAATAATGGATAGATCTAAAATCTGATGGTCTGATTTCCAATTGAGCCGATCAATCCAATCCGGTTTGAATTTAGTCTTTGCATTAAATTACAATTAAAGATAAATATTATACTTTTAAATAACATTTGCATATCTTGGGAAATGCTACGCACCAGAAATGGAAGTTAAAAAAATTGTAAAACTGAGACTTCCCTTATATATATAAAGAGATGATGCATGCTGCAATTTGACATGTTTTCAAAACACAACCAACTCTTCATTTGCTGGCGAACTTTTTATCACAGCAGGATGAGGAGCTTCACCGTTGCAGCCATTTTTGCGGTAGCTTTTCTGATCTGCGGTTGTCAGATTATCGAAGCAGACCTCACACCCGTTCAGAGTAAGAAACTACTAGATTCACATATTAATTTAAATTATTATTGTTATAAAAGGCGTCCGGTTAGTCGTCGAAACACTCAGTCTAACGCTTACTCGATTAATTATTTTAAATAATTTAAATAAAAATATATTCTTTTTTTATATGTATTTTCAAATATTAATCAATAAACATAGCTTTTGTTTTTTTGATATATTCTGAAGAAAATAAAAATGATGTTTTTGCGTGCAGAATGTGCATCATTTTGTCGCAAAGGATTCTACTGCTGCAACTGCGATACGGTTCAAAGAGAATGCAACGCTTGTTGCCCCAAGGGAAGGCCGTTAGGGCCCGGAGCCGTATTTCCTCCTAATCTGAATTTATAGGGTTTTCGCATTCTTTTTATTTTAAAGTAATAAAAAGCATGAAGGTAATTTTATATCCAAAATATCCATATCATTATCACCAACAAAGTGTTGTTGGTCTGATGGTTTTGTATGTTGTTTAATGATTTTAATTTTTTATTGATATCGTATTTACGTTTAGATACGTTGAAAGTGTACGTGAACTGTCCCGCAGTGAATATGAGTGTCACTGTTACAAAAAAAATATCCATGTCATTTGGAATTTGATCTGGAACATTCAAACAATTCGTTAGTCATTGAAAATACATATATTGGTTATCTAATTATAAAACTACATAGTTTTAGGTGGTTGTGGGATGGTTTGACCTCTCGTGATTATAATCCTTTCATTTATTTTGATTTTAACTACTTCGAGAATTGATTCCGTTCCTTTTGAAAAAATAAAATTTAATTAAAAAGAAAAATAAAATTAATTACAATAACTATGGAATATCAAGTTTCAGTGAGATTCAATTTGGGAAAAAAGCAATTTGTTCACGACTATTATTCGTTTGTCTTCATATATACTTCCTCCGTCCTCTTTTACTTATAGCTTTTCTTTTATAGATTTGAGTTTGACTTGTCATTTTGTATGTGAAATTTTATGATAAATATTATGATGATGAATTTCAATATGTACGTATTGAATTCTACTTCGATAATATATTTTTAATATAATTTTATAATACTTATATTTTGAGTTATTTGCGTTCAAAAAGTAATGCACATTATTTTAAACGGCAATTAAAAGAGAACAGAGGAGTATCTAACATGATTTAAACATGGAGAAAAAATTTGATTAAGTCATTTAATGATGAATTACTAATTTTGATAATGAAAAAATTAAATTAAGAAATAGTGAGTACATTGTGAAATTATACGACACATTCTAATTTTATGTCAAATGCGCTCATAACAACAAATCAAAACGTGACTACATCAAGATTAATTAATGTTCAAATCCTTAAAATGCACAATATGACTTAATGACATGTTGAAATGCTATTGAAATTATCGCATCAAGATCATCTTATACTTTTTTTTTATATACGTACTTCGTTACTTCTATTCACGGAATATTACTTCATTATACAGAGATATAAATAAAATAATAAATTAAAATCAAACAAACGGCCCCTCTGTTTTGATTGTTTTAGGGAAAAATGATACAAAGTAACACTTTGTATAAGAGCTACGTGAGGCTGTATTTGGTTTAAGGTAAATTTGGTGGTAAGGGAAGTTTGAGGGAAAATTCAAAAGAAATAGAATTATTGGAGGATTCCATCTAATTTTCTCTTGTTCAGCTTCATAAGAAAAATGTCAAGAAAAATTGTTAGGAACCCATTTCATTTTCCATGATCATGGAAAGTTTTATGAAAAATATGTGGAAAAATATCAATCTTTCATCATTGTATACATTGAATTTGTTCAAAAAGTGGTTATTTGTTTGATATACGTTGAATTCGATTGGACTGATTTGCTAGAGATAAGAATCACATTTTCCATCCAAATTTTCATCTAATTTTCTTTTCCTCCTATTTCCATCTAAACCAAACAAAAAAATTTACTAATTTCCCATCAAATTTTCATTTCCGCCAAATTTTTTCTAAACCAAACACAGTCTAAGAGATTGTAAAAAAAAAGTTTTCCCTTTTGTTTTCATTTCAAGGGTTGTAAGATTGTAGTGTTTAAGGGTATTATATTTATACAGTTTTAGAGTTTTCAGATTTTTTGAGTTTGTGGTTTTAGATATTTTAAGTATTTGGGATTTAGAGTTTTGAGATTTTAGCGTTTAGAATTTTTGGATTTTAAGTTTTGGGGTAAAACGCTACAACGACAAAAGTTAGCGAAACTAGCTATATTATTATGTTCGACCTTACCTAACTTACATGGAGTGTAATCTCATATCCGATAACCATAATATTTTAAATTAGTATAGTTTCGTGAGTTGTTATGAAATCTACTCTCTCATTTGATTTGTTTCATTACTAAACTATTTTTCAAAACCGTTGTTAACATTGCGATTATGTTTATCCAAATCCCTATTATTGTTAACTGGAGTTTTCTCTATCACTGCTATTTATAATGAATCAGTAACAATGGTTTTCTTTTTTCCTTTTTTAGCAACGATTTTGATAGACATTATATATCATTCACCGGAGTGGAAAACAAATCAAAGAAATGATAGATTTGACAACAAATCACGAAAATAAAACAAATTTGAAATTCATATTTCCAGCCAGTTCAAATAATTGTGAGAAATTAAAATGAAGATTGAAGAGAGTGAGATATAGAGAGAATAATTATTATTCATGTTGAGAATGTATTTAATTCTCATACAAAACTTAGTACTACATCAAAATATGAAAGCAATAAATAGTAATATAAGTAAAATTGACATTTTTTTAATTTAGAGCATCTGTTTTAGCTCTAGCAGGTACCTAAACATTAAGAGTGTGTTTGGTTAGAAAAAATTTGATGGAAATGAACATTTGAGGGAAAGTGAAATCCATAGTGGATTCTATGTTTTTTTTTTTGGTTCAAATAGAAAATTGAAAGAAAATTTTCAAAATTCTTTTTAATTTACTTTAACTTTTCATCTAATTTTTCTCACAATTTTCTTTCCCACAAATTTTTTCTAAACCAAACAAAAGAATCATTCTAACTTTCTTTCAAATTTTCTTTTCCACCAAATTTTTCCTAGACCAAACACACCCTAGATATTATAAATGTTCAACTGACCTATTCTTGGTTAGAAATTCATAAAACTAACAAACAAGCCTTACTTTTATTTGTTTTAATTCGGCTTACTTTTCTTAAATAACACAAATCAGTAATTGATGAAACATTTTGAGCTCTTCATCGCCCTTCATACATGATATAATATTATAAAATAGTTAACAATATAAAAATTTGTATGATAAATATTTAAATTAAGTATTGAATAAACCTTGATAGATATGATATAAAATTATAAACTAATATGATTTATTAAAATTTATATGAATATTTAAAATGAATATTAATACTTCTTCAGATAAGATATAATATTACTTAATAATATAATATATTAAAAATTTGTATGACAAATATATACAATAAATATATGAAAAGTTTCATGGAGAATATTAAGAAAACCAATATATACATATCGTCTCTTCAACCACGTCGGATACATTGATTATGATTTGGATACATTGAACTTGATTGGATATTGCACTTGATAGCAAAATCTCATTGAATAAATTCAACTTGATCAGATGTATTGAACGTGGTAAAAAAATGATTATCCACTTTAAATACATTAAACTAAATCGGATTGTATTATATTTGTTATTTAAGAGTAAGAATCACATTTTTCTACTAATAAATTTCTCAGTTAATGTTTTCCCTTTATATTCTCCATGTAAACCAAATATTGAATTTCATATATTTTTTTCTCCAAATTTTATTTCCAATAAAATTTCCTAAACCAAATATTGAACTTTGCCTGTTTTTCTTCAAATTCTCTTTTCCATCAAATTTTTCCTAAACCAAACAAAGTCTTATGGAATTAATGTTGTATTTCATTTCATTTTTTTGTTCGGTTTGGAATCTAAAACTAAAAAAAATTTTCAAAATTCATTTTAATTTATCTAAATTTTCCTTCCGATTTTCTATTTCTCCCACAAACTTTCCTCAAACCATGCATATACTCTTCTTAACATTTCATTAGATTTTTCTCGCCCTCTCATTTTCCTTAAAAACCAAACTTAATCTAAGAAAAAAAAAGGTTTGACGCATGAGAATCATGATCATGGATGTGACTAATTTGACCATGTGCCAGGCTTTGAGATATTATTCTTTGGTGTACATGTACACATATACATGTGTCTGTAGATGATCATGTAGAAACCTAGAAAGTCAAAATGTGATATAGACTATCAATCTTTGATAAGTTCACCCGAGCTAGCTGCTTCAACGCAGTTCATTCATTTATTTCAACTTTATTTCTAGGAGGGGATCCTTATTCCTTACAGGAGGCTTTGAAGCACCCCATTCATGGATCCTTCTTGTCGTGGACGTCAAGATTCATGCCATGCTTCTCCTCCATCCGTTGCTTCCGCAACAGAAGACGGCCTCGGAGGGTGTAGCGGTTGGGTATTAATATCGGCATCCTTTTGAACACTATGCTTTCCATGTAGTGCACCCAGTAAGGAATACAGACTGCCTCATACCCTATCCATCTTATGCTGGCCTTGCTCCAAGTCTCCGGCGACGGGCTCAGCCAGCTCGCCTTGATAACACCTATTGTCTTTGTCTCAACCAGCAAGGGAATCTGCACAAAAATTTCAAAACTTTAAGGTTGTGTTTGGTTTAGGGAAAGTATAATTTGATGGAAAATGAATTTCTCATTAAATTCATCTTATTTTTTTTGTTTGGTTAGGGATGGAAAATTTATAGAAAAGTAATAAAACACTCTTTGTTTTGTTAAAATTTTCCATATAATTTTCCAACTAATTTTTTCTTTCTTACTTTCTCTAAACCAAACAAGAAATTCCTCAAAATTTTCCTCCAAATTTTTCTCCATCGAATTTTCCCTAAACCAAACACATCCTAAACAAATCTGAGAAGGCGAGAAAATTTGGACTAGACATAGTTCATCTTGATTGTGAAAATTTGGAAAAAATTAAAATAACATATGATGATACGATTCCGCGGTTTGAATATGTCCACCTATGAATTTCTCAAAGTTACAAACCTGACATTGAATGTCGATTCCATGTGCCTTGTACTCCAAGGTAACGCTTTTTGAGAAGTACTCGATGTATCTGGGTGAAATAATTTGAGATGATGATTCAGAAGTGGTGAAGTGGTGGATCGAATGAGTTAAGCGAGATCATGGAAGTGTCGAGGTTAGAGCACACACTTACGCTTTAGACGCGCAGTAGGCTGCGAGCAAAGCGTAGCCAGGCATGACATGGGCGAGGCCCGAGCCGACGTTGACGATGGCGCCTCGTTTTCTCTTCAGCATGCTTGGGAGCACGGCCATCGTGGTCCAAGTCAGTCCGCCGATGTTCACATTCAGAAGGCTCTCCACCATCTGTGGATCGGCCTCGTGCAGCAACTGGGGGAAGTCGTAAATCACCCCAGCGTTGTTGATCAGGATCCCGACGTCCAGCCCTTGGATCCCCTCCTGGACAGCCTTGACGATTTCATCCTTTTTCAGCTTATCAAAGTCCGCAACAATGCACTTCACCGCGACTTTGTTGCCGAATTTTTCAGCCAGCTCTTGAGAAGTGCTTTCGAGTTTGGATGGGTTGCGAGCCAGGAGGATCAGGTTGAGGCCCCTGGAGGCCAGCTGGAAGGCCATGGCCCGACCGATGCCGTCAGTGGCTCCGGTCACCAGCGCCCACGTCCCATAACATTTCACCAAGTCTTTTGGCTTCCTCAAGAACATCACCCACACAAAGTTGACCGCGCCCAAGATGAGCCTTGAGAGTGAGATCAAGCCTAGCAATGCCGCCATTTCAAACATAAGTTCCATCAACTCCATTCTTGATCAAACTAAGCTGATATCTGATCGATCTATTCACTCGATATGCTCTCCTCACCATAAGATCCATCAACTCCATTTTTATTACCAATTTACAATGTGACTTTGAAATTAGTTAACAATAGTTATCATGTATGTACAAATACATGTCAATTTGCATGTGGTTATTGAAAAATAAAATCATCTTGTTTTCAATAAAACTATCCTGATATTGATTATTGTACTTCAAATATTATTGAAAATTACGTAATTTTCAAATTTAATAATTAATTCATTTTGACATGCGGATATATAATGCATGTATGACATCAGCAATCAAACCGTCTAACACATAACAATAGGATATTAGTTATCTATATATATAACCGAATAGGATTTCTGTCGCGACGCTCTCGAACCGGTCGGTCTGGTTCGCTCTGGTCCGGTTCGATTTGGTTTGGTTTCAAATTTTAAAAAATCATTCGGTTTACAGTTTCATATTTTAAAAAGGGATCATTAATAATTTAGTTCAATTTTTAATTTTTCTCGAACCGAACCGTCGGGACGACTGGTGCCTTTAATAATTCGGTTTACAGTTTCATATTTTAGAAAGTGATGACTAATAATTTGGTTCAATTTTTAATTTTTTTTAAACCGAACCGTCGGAACGACGGGTGCCTTTACTCGTTTAATTATAAAATTATGTAGGTTATCAATAATCCTTTCATTTATGTTGATTCAACTTGTTCGAGAATTGATTCATCCTTTTAAGGAAAATAAAATTTGATTCACAAGAAAATTAATTAAATATCAAATTCAGTGAGATTCAACTTGGGAAAAGAGCAATATGTTCACGACTATTAAGGAAAGGAAGCTCTTTAATTCATTTTGTTTTCATAGCATAATTATTAAAACCGGACCGACCGGTTTGATCGAGAACTGTCTGACACCGGTCCGGTTTGTAAACTTTATCGGATTGCATTATGAACCAATTAAAATCGGACGAACCGGACGATATATTGAAATATCACTTAACCGGACCAGTCCGGTTGAACCGGTTTATTATAATTAGAGATTTAATTAAGGTATAATCATAGTTATAAGAACCGGACCGGTGATTGAACCGGACCGGTGATTGAACCGGTCAAGGTTACAGTTCCCGGTTGAACCGGCGATTCATACCGGTTCAACTGCCGGTTCAATTATAAATAATAATTACAAAATATAAAGTATAAGATGTTAAATGCAATAAAGAATCAATTAATTTTGTCAGCATGATTGGCTAAAAGTGTCGCCTGGAACGTACAAGGCTTGGTTTCGAACATCGCCCCAACTATTTAACCAATCATGCTAGCAAAGTTAATTCTTTTTTTATTTGTATTTAACATCTTATACTTTATATTTTGTAATTATTATTTTTAATTGAACCGATGATTGAACCGGTATGAACCACCGGTTCAACCAAAAAACAAAAAACCGAGACCTTGACCGGTTCGATCACCGGTCCGGTTCTGATACCTATGCTTCATAGTATCTAACATGATTTAAACATGGAGAAAAAAATTGATTAAGTTATTTAATGATCTATTCCTAATTTATGAGTCCACTGTAAAGTTATACGACACTTTCTAATTTTATGTCAAACGCGCCCAAAACAACATATCAAAACTTCTACATCAAGATTAATGTTCAAATTGTCAAAATGCACAATATGACTTGATGACAAATTGAATTGCTATCGAAATTTCTACTTTGCTGCTTGTGCTCTGCATCAGGTTGTTTTTTGCTTTATTTTTTTATGTGTTATAAACTGCATTTAAATAGATTTTATTATCAGAAATAAGATGATTGACACGTGATTACGATGAATTAGTTATTGATATTTAAAATTACATGCTAATTTGTAACGAAGCCACACTAATTCGAATAATACCACCATGTTTTGAATACATGTAATCTAGCTTCACGTTTTCTCTTCTTCTAAAAATGTTGTTATTGACAACGATTTTGATAGGCATTATCG
Source organism: Kalanchoe fedtschenkoi (assembly GCA_002312845.1). Classification (NCBI taxonomy): domain Eukaryota; kingdom Viridiplantae; phylum Streptophyta; class Magnoliopsida; order Saxifragales; family Crassulaceae; genus Kalanchoe; species Kalanchoe fedtschenkoi. Next base: position 842,618 of record NQLW01000034.1, on the reverse strand, counting down.
TTCACCGCAGTGGACAAACAAATCAAAGAACTGATAAATTTGATAACAAACCTCGGAAATAAGATAATTTTGGAATCCCTATTTCCAGCCGGCTCAAAACAAATGGTTTGAATGCTAAATAAACTATCCCAGTATTAGAATTTACTCCATCTAGAAAATGTGTTGTAACTTGTAAATAAAAGAGTGAGAAATTATAAATGAAAAAGAGTGATATATAGAGAACTAGTATTCATTTAGGCTGTGTTTGGTTTGAGAAAAAATTGGTGGAAAGTAAGGGGTGTGTTTGATTTAGGAAAAAATTGATGGAAAGGAAAATTTAATGGAAAATGAGAAGAAAAATTAGTGATGAAATGAGAAGAAAAGTTTGTAAGAAAATTAGTTAGAAAATATGAAGGAAATTTTGTTTAAAAGAAAGAAGGTTTTAGCATTTTCTCACCATTTACACCTCTAACCAAACAAGGGAAAATATGATAGATTCCATGACAAAATCCACTTTTTCATCAAATTTTCCTTTCCAACAAATTTTCCATAAACCAAACACACCCTAAAATTTGGTGAAAAAAAAAGAAGGAAAATTTGGGAGAAAATGAGAAGAAAAATTTATAAGCAAATTAGAGTGGAAATTAAGAAGGAACATTTTTTTTTAAAAAAATAAAGAATGATTTAACATTTTCTCACTATTTTTACCTCTAAACAAACAAGGGGAAAATATGATGGATTCCATGAGAGATTCATTTTTCACCAAATTTTTCAAGACGTATTTAGTTTTGAGAAAATTTGGTGGAAAGAAAAGGGTGCGATGAAAAAAAATATTGACTGATTTTCTAAAATAAAATTTACCATTACATTCCTTACCTAATATAATTAGAAGACTTAGATTTGTGTGCAAAAATTACGTCGTTTGGTTATCAAAATAAATTATATCGTTTTGCGCAAATAAAGAAAACGACGTCTTTTGATAACCAAATGACGTAATTTTCGCACACAAATTTAAGTCTTATACTAATATTATGTTTGGAATGTAATGGTAAATTTTAATTTAGAAAAGCAGTACAATTTTTTTTCATCGCACTCTTTTTGGAAATCATGGTAGTTCTGACCGCAATTGGGTAAGCGGTGGTAGTTCAGGACCCCTTTTGGGTTTTTCCCCTTCATTTTATATTACTTTGTTTGGTTCAATTGAAAAATTAGAATGAAAGTTTCAAAACTCCTTTTATTTAAATTTAACTTTCTCTCTAATTTTTCATGCAATTTTCTTTACCACAAATTTTTATTGTTTTAGGGTTTTAAACATTTTTTTTGTTTTGGATGTGTCGTCGTTTCACAACTCTAAAGTCCTCAATCCTAAAATCCTAAAAATACTAAAAAAAAAAAACCTAAACCCCTCCTAAAACCTTAGAAGACTAAAATATTAAAAAAATTGAATCATGTAACCATGAAATCCCTAAACACCATTCAAAATGAGATTATTTTAGCCGTTCGGGTATATATCTCATATACCCTGATGTGGTATATCCGTTTTCCCAAATAAAAATGACATTTTTTGTCTAATTACTTATACAAAAAACAATACTTTTCATTTATTTCATGACATGAAGTATCACATAACGAAATTCAATCTTTAATTTATGCATTTGTTTTAGCTCTAGAGGCCGGGTAACCTACACGTTAAATATTGTTCATGTTCAACTTACTTATTCTTGTTTAGAAATTCATAAAACTAACAAACAACCCTTATTTTTCTTTGTTTTCATCTGCCTTACTTTTCTTAAACAACACAAATAATGTAATTGGTGAAACATTTTGTCCAAGAAAAACTCATAACAAAAAGTTGGTTTTGCATTTCATTAACAGAGAATATAGTTAAAATTTAAAAATTTTAATGGATTTCATTTAATTGTACCATAATGTTTGTCATGAGAAAAATACTAGGAAAATATCACTTCCTTTTTGATGAATCTTAATTTTCCATACTATTTTCATGCCATTTTTTTAGACTATTTGATCTAAAACAATCGGAGAATTTATCTGGTCTTCCTACTCATTTTATTTAACTTAATGCTTTCCCTAACTAAACCGAACCTAAATCTTTGTTTGATGTAAAAGGAGAACAATGGAAGCAAAAATCAATTTTAGGTGAATTCCACTTCATTTTCATTTAAGAAAAATACAAATATGTGATCTGTACTATCATCTTTTTTATGGTAATTCCCTATCCAATTTTAAAATTCATGATTTATTAATTTTTTGAGTCCAAATGTAAGTTTTCATAACACAGTTATGTCCATATTTTTTACCTATATTTTCATTAATCTCCTTCTTATTCTCCCTTCGATTCTGACTTAGCCCTGACATCAGATGCTATTACCCCAATTTACCCCTTTTTCACTATTTTATTTCGATTCTCTACGCTATCTCGTTATTTTATTTTGATTTTACTCTAATTGACAAAAACTGTAAACTATTATTTTCACGTCAACACGCATTCGTTGACTTTAGGAGAGCCCACCAATTTTGTAAATGCACCTCGAACTCAAACGCATAAAATTTAATACATGTAATTTGAAGCTAATGTAGGCATAAGTGTTGTCTTGAAAAGCCGCTGTAGAAATTTTCATGGGTTGCACTCAAAAGGCTAAAACAATTGCTTACAATTTGTTTCATTGGCACACAAATTGAGATGAAGGACTTGATTGATGACGCTATCGTGACTACGGATCCTTCAAACACCCAATTTGTTCTAGGTAAGATGTTTTATGATATTAGTCAATTGCATTTATATTAATAATAATACGCAATACTTTACTTATAATGATAAGTTTATATTTTCACAGACTCGGTTGACTTCGTCAAATAATATGTCTGTCGATGATTTCGATGACGAGGTTCGAGACATTTAGCTAGGGGGTGCATGAGTTGGGGCACATGTAAGCCGAGAAGAATATGGTTAGGAGGTTCACGCGCATCGGGAATAGTATAGATTAATACTCACCAATAGAGTGACTAAGTCGCGCCAAAGAAAGAGGGAAAAAGAAGCATTGCATTCACTGATGTTGTGAACTTGTGATGATGTATCGAATGATTCTTTAAGACAGTTATAATTTGAATAGGAGTGAACTTCCATTATTGTAACTTGAAATGTGTTGAGCAAACATTATATGTCTCGAAATTTGGCACTATAACTGCTACTTATTCACAAATGAAATTTGAAATATGTTTAGTGAAACCAAGTAATTAAAGTTCCTTATTCACAAGTTGCTTGAAAATGAAACCAAGTTGATCAATATCAATAGGGGATTTAAGTGGCCAACTGAGATCAAATAAAATGTAATGAGATAGGCAGATTACTTTATGTAAAATCTCAATCAATTTCGCGGTTCCCATAAACAGTTAATTCAACTTGCGGTTTAGGAAAAGAAGCTTAGATAGCATACTAAATTAAACTGTGAAACACATCCTTGTACTAAGGGAAAATGTTTAATGGGTAATGCAAAATTATGTAATGAATCGAGTTTGCATTGCCCTAGGTGCAATATTGTAATACACTAATGTAACGGAAAAAAAATGTATTGTTATAAATTGCAACACACATCACATGTGTTGTTATTGGTCCTTATTTTCGCAATATTGAATGTGGTGTGCTACATATTGTGTACATATGATACACAAGGCTAATTAACGTTGAATGTTCTATACAAACAATACTAATTAAAGAAGCGTTGTCTCGGAATTTAGCTTTGTTTTTCATCCAAAACACTTTACAAACCCTAAGACGCTAACCCCTACAACTTAACCCTTTGAAAGCCTAAATTCCAAACCCTTCGAAAATCTGAACCTTAAACCCTCTGAAACTTGAACTCAAACTCTCCACACCCTTTAAACCCTAAACATCAACCCTTCAGAAACATATCTTCAATGACCTGTCACAATATGATGCAACACAAATTTATGCATCCCCCTACACTTAATTTTTTTTTTTAACCTTAGCCATAAATCCTATACATTAAAGTATCCATTTAACCACTAAAATCACAACGCGCACTCTCATAAATCCCAAGCCTAATTTAAGGACAAAAATAAGGAGAAAGTTTCAAAAAAAATATTAATTTACCTGAATTTTCCTACTGATTTTCTATTATTATTATTTTTCTAGAAACTTTCTTCAAACCAGGCATATATATACTTTTCATAACATTTCATTAAATTTTTCTCGGGCTCTCATTTTCCTTAAACCAAACTTAATCTAAGAAGAAAAAAAAGTTAGATGATTGAAAATCATGATTATGGATGTGACTATTCTGACCATGTGCCAGATTTTGAGATATTCTTTGGTGTACTTGTCCTTCCATAGATTATGTAGAAATCTAAAAAGTCAATGTGATATTGACTATGAATGTTTGATAAGTTTCACTCAAACTTCAACGCAGTTCATTCATTTATTTCAACTTTATTTCTAGAAGAGGATCCTTACAGGAGGCCTGAAGCACTCCATTCATGGATTCTTCTTGTGGTCGACATCAAGCTTCATGGCATGCTTCTTCTCCATCCCTTGCTTCCGCAACAGAAGACGGCCTTGGAGGGTGTGCCGGTTAGGTATTAAAATCGGCATCGTTTTGAACACTATGCTTTCCATGTAGTGCACCCAGTAAGGAATGCAAACTGCTGCCTCATAGCCGATCCATCTTATGCTGGCCTTGCTCCAAGTCTCCGCCGACGGGGTCAGCCTGCCGGCCTTAATGGCACCTATCATCTTTGTCTCAACCAGCAACGGAATCTGCATAAAGTTCAAAACTTGAAACAAATTTATGAAGGCTTGATGGTCTGCTTGCAATCAAGTTACAAACCTGACACTGAATGTCGATTCCACGTGCCTTGTACTCCAAGGTAACGCTTTTTGAGAAGTACTCGATGTATCTACGTGAAATAAAATGAGATGATTATTCAGGAGTGCAGGTGTAATGGATCGAATGAGTTAAGCGAGATCATGAAAGTTTCGAGGTTAGAGCACACACTTACGCTTTAGACCCGCAGTAGGCTGCGAGCAAAGGGTAGCCAGGCATGACATGGGCGACGCCCGAGCCGACGTTGACGATGGCGCCTCGTTTTCTCTTCAGCATGCTTGGGAGCAGGGCCATCGTGGTCCAAGTCAGTCCACCGATGTTCACATTCAGAAGGCTCTCCACCATCTGTGGATCGGCCTCGTGCAGGAACTGGGGGAAGTCGTAAATAAGCCCAGCGTTGTTGATCAGGATCCCGACGTCCAGCCCTTGGATCCCCTCCTGGACAGCCTTGATGATTTCATCCTTTTTCAGCTTGTCCAAGTCCGCAACAATGCACTTCACCGCCACTCGGTCGCCGTATTTTTCTGCCAGCTCTTGGGAAGTGCTTTCGAGTTTGGATGGGTTGCGAGCCAGGAGGATCAGGTTGAGGCCCTTGGAGGCCAGTTGGAAGGCCATGGCTCGACCGATGCCGTCAGTGGCTCCGGTCACCAGCGCCCACGACCCGTAACATTTCACCAAGTCTTTTGGCTTCCTCAAGAACATCACCCACACAAAGTTGACCGCGCCCAAGATGAGCTTTGAGATTGAGATCAAGCCTAGCAACGCCGCCATTTCAAACATAAGTTCCACCAACTCCATTCTTGATCAAACTAAGCTGATCTCTGATCGATCTATTCACTATATGACGCTCTCCTCGCCATTTAAGGCTGAATTGACTGAAGTTGATTGAAATGCAGGCTAAAACCTGAAGTTGGCGAAAAGAGCTCTATATAAATGATTGTAATATGATATCCAAAATATCCATTTCATTTGGAATATGATTGGGAACAGTCAAACTATTTGACAATGAATTCTTATGAAACAGCTCTTAAAAATAGGGCGGTGGTTATGAATTTTCATTACCAAGTGTGAATTTGAAATTATAGTTAACAGTATTTATTATATGTATGAATACGTGTCAATTTGCAAGTGGTTGTTGAGAAATAAAACCACCTTGTTTTCAACAAAACCATTTTGGTATTGATTTTTGTACTTTGACAATTATTGAAAATTACGTAATTTCCAAATCTAACAATCAATTCATTCTAGATACTCGGGAAGATAATGCATGTATGACATAAACAATCTAACAGTCTAACACATAACAATAATTTATTAGTTATTTAATTCTAAAATTACATAGTTTTGACTTCTGAGAGATTGTAAGATTATTTATAATCCCTTCATGTATGTTGATTCAACTTGTTCGAGAGTTGATTCGTCCTTTTAGGTTGTGTTTGGTTTAAGGAAAGTTTTATGAAAAAGAAAATTGGATGGAAAATAGAATGAAAACCAAATCTTTCATGGAATCCATTTGATTTTTCACTTGTTTGTTCAACATGGAAAATTTAAAGGAAAACGTCATTTCCTATTGTTATTAATCCAAATTTCTATGGAATTCTTCATCAAACTTTTTTTCCATGAAATTTTCCATCTAAACCAAACAAAGAATTTTTCTAACTTTCTACCTAGTTTTCCTTTCCATGAAATTACCCTAAACCAAACAAAGCCTTAAAAGAAAATAAAATTTGATTCACAAGAAAAATAAAATTAATTACAATAAATATGGAACATCAAATTTAGTGAGATTAACTTGGAAAAGAGCAATCTGTTCACGACTGTTAAGGAAAGGAAGCTCTTTAATTCGTTTTGTCTTCATATACTCCCTCCGTCCTCTTTTACTTTCGTTTTCCTTTTATAAATTGAAATTTGACTTGCCGTTTTGCACGTAAAATTTTATTATAAATATTATGATGATGGATCACAATTTATTCATATCGAATTCTACTTCGATGATATATTTTTATTATAATTTTATAATATTTATATTTTGATTTATTTACCTTCAAAAATTAATGCACGGTATTTTAAGCGACATGTAAAAAAGGACAGAGGGAGAACATGATTTAGACATGGGGAAAAATTGATTAAGTTATTTAATGCCCTATTCCTAATTTTTGAGTCCACTGTAAAATTATGCGACACTTTCTAATTTTATGTCAAATACACTCATAACAACAAATCAAAACATCTACATCAAGATTAATGTTCAAATTGTCAAAATGCGCAATATGACTGATGACAAGTTGAATTGTTATTAAAATTATTGGCTTGCTGCTTGCGCTCCGCACCAGGCTTTTTTTTCTTTATTTTATTTTGTATGTGTTATAAATTGCATTTAAGTAGATTTTATTATTTGAAATAAGATGATTGACACGTGATTACAATGAATTAGTTATTGATATTTAAAACTACCCTAATTTGTAACGAAACCACACTGATTCGAATAATACCACCATGTTTTGAATACATGTAACCTAGTTTGACGTTTTTTCAGGAATCAGATCTGGTGCAGCGCAGCAATTTGCTGCCACCTGCAAAACTACGTCGTTTCTTTAAAATCCTGCGGCACCCTTGCACACTGTCCCCTGCTCAATCCAAATCAAAGAAGAACCTTCAACAACCATGCTCGAACATTTTGCTTATATATGCCACGCACACCCTTGCTCGTACAATCTCATAATTTCGAATTTTCTGGATACACCCAACTGAGCAGCTTCTTTTTTTAATTAGGTTGATAAAAAATACAGAGGAGCAATCTCATAATCTCTGAATTGGATTGTGAAGGGAACATGGCATGGATTGGGCAGGAAATAGAGTGTGCAGAGTTCAGGAGTATGAATAGAAAACGGCGTAGTTTTGCAGGTGGTAACAAATTGTTGCCCTGCACCGGATCCACATTTGTTTTCTCTTCTTCTATAAATGTTGTTATTCACAACGATGTTGATAGGCATTATCATTCACCGCATTGGACAACTAATCAGAAAAATGATAGATTTGATAACAAATCTCACAAATATGATAACTTTGAAATCTCTATTTCCAACCGGCTCAAAACAAATGGTTTGAACGCCAACTAAACTATCACAATTCCAATGTTAGAATTTACTCAATATAGAAAACGTGTTGTAACTTGTAAATAAAAGAGGGAGAAATTAAAATGAAGAAGAGTGATATAGAGAGAGCTAAAAGTCAGAAGAAAAATTTGTGAGAAAATGATAAGGAGATTTTGTAAGAAAATTAGTTAGAAAATGTGAAGGAAAATTTGTTTAAAATAAAGAATGTTTTAGTATTTTCTCACCATTTTCACCTCTAACCAAACAAGGGAAAATATGATGGATTTCATGGGAAAATCCACTTTTTCATCAAATTTTCCTTTCCAACAAATTTTCCTTAAACCAAACACACCCTAAAATTTGGTGAAAAATAAGAAGGAAATTTTGGAAGAAAATGAGAAGAAAAATTTGTAAGAAAATTAGAGTGAAAAATAAGAAGGAACAATTTTTTAAAATAAATAATGATTTAACTTTTTCGCACTATTTTTACACCTAAACAAATAAGAAAAAATATGATGGATTCCATAGAGAATTCATTTATCACCAAATTTTTTAGTGTATATAATGTGTGTGACAAAAATAATCTAATCGTGATAATAGGATATTGGTTATTCAATTATAAAACTATGTAGTTTTGATTGGCTGTGAGATGGTTTGGCCTCTCGTGATTATAGTCCATTCATTTATGTTGATTCAACTATTTCGAAAGTTAATTTCGTTCCTTTTTGACAAAATAAAATTTAATTCACAAGAAAAATAAAATTAATTACAATAACTATGGAATATCATGTTTCAGTGAGATTCAACTTGGGAAAAAAGCAATATGTTCACGACTATTAAGGGAAAGGAAGCTCTTTAATTCTTGTGTCTTAAACATGGAGAAAAAATTTGATTAAGTCATTTAATGATGAATTACTAATTTTGATTATGAAAAAATTAAATTAAAAAATAATGAGTACATTGTGAAATTATACGACACATTCTAATTTTATGTCAAATGCGCTCGTAACAACAAATCAAAACTTGAGTACATCAAGATTCATTAATGTTCATATCGTCAAAATGCACAATATGACTTAATGACATGTTGAAATGCTATTGAAATTATAACATCAAGATCATCTTATACTTTTTTTTATATACTTTGTTACTTTTATTCAAGGAATATTACTTCATTATACAGAGATATAAATAAATAATAAAATAAAATAAAATAAACGGCCCCTTTGTTTTGATTGTTTATTGTTTTAGGGAAAAATGATACGAAGTAATATATAAGCTTACACGGAAAAAAGTTTTGCCTTTTGTTTTCATTTTAAGGCTGTGTTTGTGTTTTAGGGAAAATTTGATGGAAATGAAAATTCGATGGAAAATAAGAAGAAAAATTTGTGAGAAAATGAGAAAAAAAGTTTATAGAAAAATTGGAAGGAAAATTTATTTAAAATAAAGAATGATTTAGCATTTTACCATCATTTTTCACCCTAACCAAACAAGAGAAAATATGATGGATTCCATGGGGGAATCCACTTAGGAAATATTTGGTGGAAAGAAAAATTTGGTGAAAAATAAAAATGAAAATTTGTGAGAAAATAGGAAAAAAAGTTTGTGAGAATATTAGATGGAAAGTAGGAAGAAAAATTTGTTTAAAATAAAGAATGTTTTAGTATTTTTCTTATCATTACCCTAACCAAACAATGAAAAATATGATGAATTACTTGAGAGGGAAAACACTTTCCATCAATATTTTCTTTCCACGAAATTTTTGATAAACAAAACACACCGTAAGGGTTAAAAGATTCTAGTGTTGCAAGGTATTAGATTTAAAAAGTTTTAGAGTTTTCAAATTTTCAAAGTTTGTGGTTTTAAAAGATTTCTAGTGTTTCGGACATTTGGGGTTTAGAATTTTGAGATTTTAGGGTTTAGGATTTTAGGATTTTGAATTTTTGGGTAAACCACTACAACAACAAAAATTAGCAAAACGTACGATGTTATTGTGTTCGATCTTACCTAGCTTATATATATAGAGTTTAATCTCATATCAGATTACCATATTATTTTAAATTAGTATATTTTCATGTTTTGTTATGAAATCTATCCTCCCATTTGATTTGTTTCATTAGTACCCTGTTTTTCAAAACCATTGTTAACACCTATTATTGTTAACTGGAGTTTTCTCTATACTACTATTTATAATGATTCTGTCTACCCAAAAATGATGTTTTTAAAAGTGATTTTCTATATTGTTATTATGGTTACACAGACAAAACCTGTTGTCAGTAATAAGGATTTTTTTAACAACTTTTGATAGACATTATCATTCACCGGAGTGGAAAACAAATCAAAGAAAAGATAGATTTAATACCAAACCACGAAAATAAAACAATTTTGAAATTCATATTTCTAGCCAGTTCAAAGAGTGAGAAATTGAAATGAAGAAGAGTGAGATATAGAGAGAACTGTCATTCATTTTGAGAACGTATTTAATTCTCATACAAAACTCATACTACATCAAAATATGAAAACAAGAAATAGTATTATAAGTAAAATTGACATTTTTTATCTAATACATGTATGAAAACAATACTTCTCATTTATTCACGCCATCAAGTATCACATGACGAAATGCAATCTTTAATTTAGTGCATCTGTTGTATTTGGTTTAGAGAAAATTTGATGGAAAGGAAAATTTAAGAAAAATAAAATTCATAATGGATTTTATTTTATTTTTCTTTGTTTGGTTCAAATGGAAAATTGAAAGAAAAATTTCAAAAATCTTTTTAATTTACTTTAACTTTCCATCTAATGTTCAACACAATTTTTTTCCACAATTTTTTCCTAAACCAAACAAAGAAATTCTTCTAAACTTTCTTTCAAATTTTCCTTTCCACCAAATTTTTCCTAAACCAAACACACCCTAAACATTATAAATTTTCAACTAACCTATTCTTGTTCAGAAATTCATAAAACTAACAAACAAGCCTTACTTTTATTTGTTTCCATTAGGCTTACTTTCTTTAAATAACACAAATCAGTATTTGATGAAACATTTTGAACTCTTCATCACCTTCATACATGATATAATATTATAAATAGTATACGATATTGATGTTGGAATCTACCCACTAAACTAGTGAATTGATTCATATTGACTGTATTTTTGGTTACCTCGAGAACCAACTATTCATAATTAGAGATCATAATGTCTTACTTGGGGCCGCTTATGATTAATGGACTTTTGCCCATGTCTAATTAAGAATAAACCTATAAGATCGCACGCAATCGAGTGGCTGATATTGAGTTGAGTAATAAACCGAATAAGATCCGGTCCGGATATGATCCGGTTCAACCAGCGCCTGATTCGGATAAACTAAATGAGTTAAACTCATGGGTATGACCCATGAATACTACCCAATCCAGCTAATGGGTTTGAGCCACAGGCTGAAGCTCAGAAACATGTCTCCCAATAAATAGAAGCATAGGGCTTTTATTTATGGTAAGGGAAGAAGAGACGTAATGTCACACCTCACAGGGGACGAGAGCGGGTCATCCGGGAGCTAGTACTCCAGAGGGAGCGGTATCCACCACACATGTTTGGATACTGATAGAGACGCGGCACGTGACGCGTTCGTCATGAGGTAACCTTAATCCCCCTTTTTTGGGTGTTTCAATTCAGATCTAGACTTATGTCTGATAATTCGGATTGAAACTTATTATAGTAATAACTGAGTATTTCAAATTCGGGTTTATGTCGCGTGGTTCGGAAAACTCTTCTTACATTTGTGTACGCGATCCCCAACAATTGAAATTTGTATGATAAATATTTAAATCAAATATTGAATAAACCTTCATACATAATATAAAATTGTAAGATAATATAATTTATTAAAATTTATATTAAATATATTTAAAATGAATATTAAATACACCTTCAAATAAGATTTAATACTATTTAATAATATAATATATCAAAAAAATTATGACAAATACATACAATAAATATTAAGGAATCAATTTCATTTTTCATATTATTATGAAAAGTTTCATGAAAAATATTAAGAAAATCAATATATCCATCATAACCACGTCGGATACATTGAACATGATTTGGATACATTGATCTTGATTGGATACATTGGACTTGATAGAAAAACCTCATCGAATAAATTGAAGTTGATCAGATATATTAATCTTGATAAAAAAAATGGTTATCCACTTTAAATACATTACACTTAATCGAATTGTATTATATTTGTTATTTAAGAGTAAGAATCACATTTTCTACTAAATTTTTCATTTAATTTCTCCCCTTCATAATTTTCATCTAAACCAAATATTGAATTTTACCTATTTTTCTCCAATTTTCCTTTCCATTAAGTTTTTCCTAAACCAAATATTGAACTTTACCTATTTTTCTTCAAATTTTTCGTTTCATCAAATTTTCCCTAAACCAAACACTGCGTTATGGAATTAATATTGTGTTTGGTTTAGGAAAAGTTGAGGGAAATAAAGATGGTATGTGAAATGAAATTTATTTCTTTTTTTTGTTCAGTTTGGAATCTAAAACTAAAAAAAAAAGTTTTAAAATTCATTTTAATTTATCTAAATTTTCCTTCTGATTTTCTATTTTTTCCCACAAACTTTCCTCAAACCATGCATACTCTTCTTAACATTTCATTAATATTTTCTCGCCCTCTCATTTTCCTTAAAAACCAAACTTAATCTAAGAAAAAAAAAAGTTTGATGCACCGTAGATGATCATGTAGAGATCTAGAAAGTCACAATGTGATATATACTATCAATCTTTGATAAGTTTCACTCGAGCTGCTTCAACGCAGTTCATTCACTTATTTCAACTTTATTACTATGAGGGGATCCTTACAGCAGGCTTTGAATGAAGCACTCCCTTCATGGATCCTTCTTGTCGCGGACGTCAAGCTCCATGGCATGCTTCTCCTCCATCCGTTGCTTCCGCAACAGAAGACGGCCTCGGAGTGTGTAGCCGTTGGGTATTAATATCGGCATCGTTCTGAACACTATGGTTTCCATGTAGTGCACCCAGTAAGGAATACAGACCGCCTCATACCCGATCCATCTTATGCTGGCCTTGCTCCACGTCTCCGGCGAAGGGCTCAGCCAGCCCGCCTTGATAGCACCTATCGTCTTTGTTTCAACCAGCAAGGGAATCTGCACAAAAAGTTCAAAACTTTAAGGGTGTGTTTGGTTTGGGGAAAATTTGAGGGAAAGTATAATTTAATGGAAAATAAATTTCTCATGAAATTTATCCTATTTTTCTTTGTTTGGTTAGGGGTGGAAAATTCATAGAAAAATAATAAAACACTCTTTGTTTTGTTAAAAATTTTTTTTTCCAACTAATTTTTCCTTGCTTAATTTCTTTAAACCAAACAAGAAATTGCTACCAACTTACTTCCAAATTTTCCCTAAACCAAACACAGGCGAGAAATTTTGAAGTGTACTTGAAAATTTAAAAAGTCAAAATAACATGTGACGATACGATTTTGTAGTTGGAATATGTCCCCCAAATGAATTTCTTTACAAACCTGACATTGAATGTCGATTCCATGTGCCTTGAACTCCAAGGTAACGCTTTTTGAGAAGTACTCAATGTATCTGAGTGGAATAATTTGAGGTGATGATTCAGGAGTGGTGAAGTGGTGGATCGAAATCGAATGAGGTATGCGAGATCATGGAAGTGTCGAGGTTCACTTACGCTTTAGACGCGCAGTAGGCTGCGAGCAAAGCGCAGCCAGGCATGACATGGGCGGTGCCCGAGCCGACGTTGACGATGGCGCCTCTTTTTCTCTTCAGCATGCTTCGGAGCACGGCCATCGTGGTCCAAGTCAGCCCGCCGATGTTCACATTCAGAAGGCTCTCCACCATCTGTGGATCGGCCTCGTGAATGAACTTGGGGAAGTCGTAAATCACCCCAGCGTTGTTGATAAGGATCCCGACGTCCAGCCCTTGGATCCCCTCCTGGACAGCCTTGACGATTTCATCCTTTTTCAGCTTATCAAAGTCCGCAACAATGCACTTCACCGCGACTTTGTTGCCGAATTTTTCTGCCAGCTCTTGAGAAGTGCTTTCGAGTTTGGATGGATTGCGAGCCAGGAGGATCAGGCTGAGGCCCTTGGAGGCCAGTTGGAAGGCCATGGCTCGACCGATGCCGTCAGTGGCTCCGGTCACCAGCGCCCACGTCCCATAACATTTCACCAAGTCTTTTGGCTTCCTCAAGAACATCACCCACACAAAGTTGACCGCGCCAAAGATGAGCCTTGAGAGTGAGATCAAGCCTAACAATGCCGCCATTTCAAACATAAGATCCATCAACTCCATTCTTGATCAAACTAGCTGATTTCTCTATTCACTGTATGATGATGCTCTCCTCACCACACCTGTTTCTTATATTGAGCTCTTTTCGCCAACTTCAGGTTTCAGTCTGTCAACTTCAGTCAATTCAGCCTTAAATGTCATATACAGAATCGGATCCCCTGCTGCGAAGCGCCCACTCCGTGAATCACTAAAATGATATTTTCCGTAACAAAATAGCAAAGCTCTGATGCGCAGCTGCAGCAGACTGAGGATCCAAATCTGTCTAGCTCCACCGGTAGTTACAAACCATTTAATGAGGCTGTCTATTTCAGGTTGCCATTCTGCGCAGATGACCTTCCCCCACCTCCCAACTCTGGCCTGCGAGTTGCGTCACGCCATGGAAATAAATGTATGCTACATCGTGATATTTTCTTAGACTGAATCCTTGAGTACATGATGGTTCTACCGTTTTGTGTGATGTTCAATTCCTAACTTCACAATTTGAAAGTCAACTAGACTATTTGTCTCGCAAAATATTGCCTATATGTATTTACATAATTCATATAGTATATTGACATTGGGACTGTTTGCAATATTCTGAAACTTTAAGGACCATTTTGAGAGACTCCGATTTCAGGGTTCAACCCAAATCCGAGCCAAAGGTGAGTGGAGGGTTTTTGAAGCTTGGGAGAGAGCTAGGGTTAGGGAAATGAGAGGTAAGGCTTAGATCTACCAAATTTGACCAATAGACAGTGAAATTTGTGGGGGAATTTGGAGCCTTCTCATTCTTGTTGGCTCCCACCTCTTGTATTCTTCATCTTATAGTGAATTGTTCGTCGTCGCCCGTGGTTTTTCCCACAAGGGGTTTTCTACGTAAATCTTGGTGTCTACTCTCCATTTAGTATTTCTCTTGTCATATGTGTTGATTAAGTTACAAGTATTTTGTTATTGAAGTATTGGAAAACTTGTTATTTGATTGGGAAGCATAATTGTTCATGCACGCAAGGTGTTTGATGAAATGCTTGTGACATGCTGGTTTGCTAATTTAATTATTCCCCTATCCCTTTGTTATCACATTTTGGAACTTTAAATTACAAAACAATGGCGGATTTAAATTTTAAACATCTGAACTGAAGCGCAACATTCGTGTTATTCGACTAGAAACCTGTTGTTAGATTTAGGATTTGACAGAGAGTGGGAGAGACATCATCAATTGGTTTTGCCTTTCCTCATGGCTCGGTTCCTCCAACCGAGATTGACTCGGAAGATGTACCATTTAACGACCCAGGCTGGGAGCGATGTGATCATCAAGCTCTGCGCATAGTGTGGCCAGTATGGGACACAGATGGGCTCGTATCCGATCCATCTTACGCTGGCTATGCTAAAGCTCTCCGGCGAAGCTGTGAACAGACTTTTCTTCAGCTTCACCATTTTGGTCGCGACGTAGAGTGGGATCTGTATCGAAAAGGAGAACGAGGAACCAGATGTTAGACATGAATGAGGAAATGAAATAGGATCATCACAAGGGCCGGTTTCAACTATCAAGCCTTTTAGGAATTAGGATAATAGATGAGCATGCCTGACATTGGACGTGGATTCCATGTCTCCGGTACTCGTAGCTGATGTTTTTCGATAGATGCTCCACATATCTGCCATAGATACCGAAAAGTTACAGCCATTTTCTCTGTGTTTCTTGAGTAAAATGGATTGGGTTTGGACAAAAGTTAGGTTTTTTACGCTTTGGTAGCGCCGTAGACGGCGGAGAGAGGGAAGCAAGGCACAATGCTTGACGAGCCTGAGCCTATGTTAACAATGGCCCCTCTCTTATTTTTCAGCATGGTCGGAAGCACGGCCATTGTGGCCCAAGTCAGGCCGCCGACGTTGACATTGACAACGCTCTCAGCCAGCTCTCCCTCCATCTCATGCAAAAACTTCGGGAAGTTATAACCCTGGCCTGCATTGTTGATAAGTACTCCAACATCAAGCCCCTCAATCCCATCCCTGATGGCCTTCACAACCTCATCCCTTTTAAATTTGTCAAAGTCGATAATAACACTCTTGAGCTCGACTCGAGCCCCGAACTTTTCCTTGAGTCTCCTCGCCGTGGTCTCGAGTTTTGATGGGTTTCGGCCTA
The DNA here is from genome assembly GCA_002312845.1 of Kalanchoe fedtschenkoi. Classification (NCBI taxonomy): domain Eukaryota; kingdom Viridiplantae; phylum Streptophyta; class Magnoliopsida; order Saxifragales; family Crassulaceae; genus Kalanchoe; species Kalanchoe fedtschenkoi. Next base: position 826,221 of record NQLW01000034.1, on the reverse strand, counting down.
TGATGACCAGGTTGAGGCCCTTGGAGGCCAGTTGGAAGGCCATGGCTTGGCCTATTCCGTCGGTGGCTCCGGTAACCACTGCCCATGACCCATAGGTCTTCACCAAGTCTTTCGGCGGCCTCAGGAACATGACCCAGACAAAGTTGAGCATGCCTAGAACAAGCTTTGAGATTGAAATCAAGCCTGTCGCCGCTGCGGCCGCGAAGACGAGATCCTTGAGCTCCATTGTACTTGTTTGCTTGAGCTCCTTATGTCATCATCATCATATGCCGGGATCTTCATCTTGTGTGTTCAGTTTTACTTCTTCGCAGGTGTCTCTACTCATGCAATGTGGATGATCAGTTGCACATCATAACACTACAAATGCAAAGTACATGAAGACAGTTCGGCGGCAATTCTGCTTCTCTTGTTGTTCCATACCAAAATATGTCTCATAAGCAAGTCAGATACTATAAACTACCAACAGGATTTTAGTATAGCGGCTTTCATATTATCTAAGGTGCGAGTCTTGATGATATCTCATGGACATGAATATATGGAAGATGCGCGTGAATTATTAAAAAAATCTTAAACTTTTGGTCAAAGTTTCTTCGTTTTCTATTGTCTGTACCAATTTAAACGCAACTTGCTTTCACTTCATAAATCTTTCACTTTCACTTGAAGGAGCATAACATTGGTAGGATTATAGTCATCAATGTGACTGTTTGTAGCTCATCTGCTTCAACCAATTCACACATCTCTGCTACCCAACTCCATCTCCAATACCCATGTGTCGCAGATCTATGAATCCAAGCCTTTGAACCCAAAAGCAAACTTATGCAACCTAACAAATACCAACTCAAGTCACCCATCAAACTTGGAATTGACAGGACACAAAACCTGAAATGCATAGTATGTGTACATCTGCCACTGTTCAACTCTTTAATGTGAACTCACTGGGAAAACCGAAACAACTAGGAATAAACATATTGCAAAGAAGGTCTCATTAATATATTTGGGCTCCTACGGATCAACCACCTTGTAGTTAAACTAACCTCTCATCATTGAATTATCTCCTCTATTTCATCGAAAGACTCAATACTCAATCGCCAAACATGAGGCCTCTCCATAACTAGCGCAACCAATTTCAAGTCTTTCGACCCATCATCCCAAATCCAATCCTCCGCAGAACCCATCTCTCAGACTCCTCGCCACTCTCTCATCAGATCCAGCAATCCAAAATGAGCCAGTGCATACTAGACCACTTCAAGCACCAGCCTTTATGGCTCCTCGCGCTCTTCTCACTCGGCGCAATCTCAGTCCTGAAATCCTCTCTAGCTCTGCTCAACTGGATCTACGTCAGCTTCCTCCGCCCCTCCAAGAATCTGAAAAAGTACGGGTCTTGGGCGCTCATCACCGGACCGACGGACGGGATAGGTAAAGCCTTCGCCTTTGAGCTGGCGAAGAAGGGTTTGAATCTGATCCTGGTGGGCCGGAATCCGGAGAAGTTGAAGGAGGTGTCGGATGCCATCCAGGCCAAGTTCGGGAAGGTGCAGATAAAGAACGTGGTGATGGATTTCAGTGGCGATTTGGATGAGGGGATTAGGAAGATTAAGGAGGCGATTGAGGGTTTGGACGTTGGGGTTTTGATCAATAATGTTGGGGTTTCGTATCCTTACGCTAGGTACTTCCATGAGGTTGATGAGGATTTGTTGAGGAATTTGATCAAAGTCAATGTTGAGGGGACTACTAAGGTGACTCAGGCCGTGTTGCCCGGAATGCTGGCAAGGAAGAAAGGTGCTATTGTTAACATTGGGTCTGGCGCAGCCAACGTGATACCTTCTGATCCCCTTTATGCTGTGTATGCCGCAACCAAAGCGTAAGCATTTGATGTCTCTTGATGCGGATTCTTTACTCACTGAGTTGTGGATTTGGGAGTTGATTGGTTTTTCTATTGTCTTGCAGATACATTGACCAGTTTTCGAAGAGTATTCATGTTGAGTACAAGAAGAGCGGAATCGATGTGCAGTGCCAGGTATGTTTCTCCACATATGATCATATTTTCAGCCTTTTGCGGTGATCTTTTGCTAGTAACTGAAAGAAGTGTGGAAGTTACTTGGTGTTCAAGCTTGTGTTTACTGAATATGAGTTTTTATTTCTCATGGAAACTGTGTAATTTTGAGTTTCGTTATCTTGCCTTTGCCTTTGTTTTCTGAATAGCTTTTGCATAGGTTGCTCGATGGCTAATTTGAGAGACTTTTTGTTGTGAATATTAATGATACATACTCCCTCAAGCCTCTTTTATTTGTCACTTAATAATTTCGATTCATATTTGTCACTTATTTATTGCTGAGGCAACCAAGTATAGGCCATTTATATTACATGATGATCTACGGTGGCCGTCGTGGCAGCAAAGATAATAATAACATGAGGCATGGCCTTTGTTCAATTCACTGCCTGCCTGCCTGCCTGACTGATGAGCATCTTTTGTGCAGGTTCCGTTGTATGTCGCCACAAAGATGGCATCCATCAGGAAATCCTCCTTCTTTGTCCCTTCGACCACAGGATACGCCCGTGCAGCCCTGCGTGCTATTGGATACGAGCCACGCTCCACCCCGTACTGGCCCCACTCCGTCCTCTGGGCCTTGGCAAACACCTTGCCTGACTCCGCCATCGACGCCTGGCGCCTGCCCTTCAACCTCAAGATCAGGAAGAGGGGGCAGCTCAAGGACGCAAAGAAGACAACCTGAGATGTCTGTCTACATCCACAAACAGTCAGAGGAAATGAAAGACATGAGTTCTTGTCTTGTGGATTGTGTAGCCTTGTAGGTTGTCATGAGACTTCTGTTTCTTTTTCTTACCAATGTGTCACATTACCCATCTGTTGCATTTCATCACTTATCAGGAAAAAAGAAATTTGAATGGGTTGCGTTCATGATTGTGATCTTGGTTTCCAGTAATTTCAGTTGAGTTTCATTGTAGCTTCATCGTCTCCGAGATTGGAGGTTTATCATAGAGTCGACTGGCAGAGTTTCAGGGAAGAGAATAAATTTTAGGTTGTGTTTGGTTAATTGGTTAGTAAAAAATGATGGAAAAATGTTAAAGTATTTTTTATTTTAAACAAAATTTTCTTCTTATTTTTCATCCAATTTTTCTATAAACTTTCATTTTCATTTTCCCTCAAATTTTCTTTTTTATTTTTCACCAAATTTTCTCTCAACCAAACCCGGCTCTGCCCAAAGTGAAAATGAAAATAAACGTAAACAGGAATAAAATTAGGCAGTTTTGTTCAACTTGTGTTATAATTAAAAGTTAGTAATAGTTACGGTAATGTTATTAGGCAGTGTATATAACATCTAGCGATTAATCGGTTAGATGATGATTATTTGGAAGGATTAATCGTACGATTAGCGGTGTTAAATACATGAATATAAACAACGGGAAATTATGGAAGATGAAAAAAATGGCTTTGTTATTTCTCTTTTTTTGTTTTTAGCATTTTATGGTTTATGATTGTCAGATTTTTTAAAGTTTCTAGACACTTAATTTTGGATTTTAAGATTTAATAATTTTTTTGATACTTTTAAGATTTTATGGTATTTAGTGCTAATTCTAAAACAAAATAAAGAAAAAAATGATATTTTTTGGCCAATCTAATTTATATAAATGTCACTAGTAGTTAATTTGTTAAATTATTATTCCCTTCGGTCTCTTTTACTTATCATTTAACTCATATATATTCATCTACTTTTATTTATCATTTAACAATTTTAATGCACTTTTAATATTATCACTTACCTTAAAAATTAATAAATTAATTATCTCATCATAATAATTCATAATTATTTTTTCTACATCATTAATAATATATCAAATTTCATATTTTATACGAAACTTAAAATTAAATACGTAGCTATTAAATTCTGTGACGAATAAAGTATTAAGTTATCTAGTAACTGAGAGTAATGAAAGAGCCAAGCCAGACTGTCGGTATATATGGGCCTCACCTCTGAAAAGCCCAACTCTTAAGCCCATTACCTCCTCCCCGATCTACAGAAACGAAACACAAGTAACAATACAAAAATGCGTCTCAGAGAAAAACCGCGTTCGCTGCTTCGTCTTCATCTCCGTCCTCAAACCCCATTCTAAACCCTATTACGTCACTCCTGTCGTCATCCATCATCCCTTCTCGCTTTCTCCTAACGGTCCGATGACGAATCTGGATGGTGAATCGGCGCTTCATGACCACACCGTGTTCATAGACACCAGCTTGGATACGCATATGGCGACGGTTTTCGGCGAAGTCGACACCGTGTACGAGTTCAAAAGTATATTCCCTTCGCTCTGCTTACTGTCCTTGTGTTGTGTGGAATTGGATGATTGATTGTTGGATGCATAAATTGAGCTGTCGGTAGGGTAACAAATATGGATATTTGGCATTTGCTAGGGTTGTTTTACTTAGGTTTTTCTCTCTCATGTATTTGGTTGAACGATTGTCATCTGTCATTTTAATGTGCTTTTGCTGGCTTGGCTTGTATATGTTCATGATAAGAATGTATTATTTTTTATGCAGGGAAAATACAGTACGAGCATGTTTCATGCTTTCCAGACATTGGGGAGATCAATATTAACGCATTGCAGGTATGTTCTTATGCTAAAATGTTGAAATAGAAAATCATTTTGGAGTTTATAGTCAAATTTTGCTTCTTAAATGTAATAGGTGAAGCGCAGAGGGTTCTTGTACCATCTGTCAGACTCCATGTTTGTGAAGAGTGCATTTGATGGGATAAAGGGCAGATGGTTTCTACATGTTGACGCACGTCGCCTGGTGAAGCATGGTGTAGAAATCAGTGTCCCGGTTCCTGGAGCTAATGGAATTTTGCGCTGCTTGGAACAGAATGGTTTGATGGATAGAGTGGATGACCAACTCAATGAGCGTGAAAAAACTTTGTTGGATGTTCAGAACGGTGGTATATTGAAAGGGAAAAAGGTTGCCATTGATAGTGACGATCCGGTCAGAAAAGTTCTGCAGGATTTGGAAAACATCGTAGTTGAGCATTGTAGGGCATCTTCTTTTGAAACCAACAAGAGAGTGGAAGCTGAAGTTAATGGGAGCAGCTTTCCATGTAGTGAATCTGGCCAAGAGGAACATTTGAGTAAAAAGCGCAAGGCAGATGACACTGAAATTCAGATTGATAAAACTTTGTTGAATGTTGATATTTTGGATGGACATGATGACATGACAATTACTGCGAAGAAAAAGCGTAAGATTCAAAAGAAAGAAAACGGTGCTACTAAAAGGAGCAGTACAAAAGTAAACAATTCAGCACTTGACACATCAGATAATGATATGCAGAATGATGTTACAGATCAAGATATGACTGCTACAATCAACAGTGCGGAAAATAAAGGTGTTGACATGCTTGAATCTGAAAATGAAGCCAGACATGAGGATGCCAGGACAGAACAGAACGATGTGAATTGCCGGCCAATCGGTCCCACCAACGAGGATGCAGCTGGTGGTGAAGCCTTGCGTCCTGATCCTGTCACTGAACCTTTGATGCCAGATCTGCTGCTCGAGGGCGTCACTGCGGACTCTTCATTCCCTGAAGTTACTATGGGCGGCAGACAATCTAGTGAATCAAATACCAATGTTACTCATCTATCTGAAGCTCCCATTGAAAAGAGCGAAAGTAACACCAAACAAATGAAGAAGAAGAAAACCAAGGCAAAGGCTCTTCATATTCAGTTACCGACAACAGTGACACTTCCTGCAGAGGACAATGAAGAAGCGCCACTGGAAAGTCAAAAACCAGCTTGTTCGAAAGAGATTGAACTTAAAGCTTCCGATGTGCTGCACCATGATGTGGGGCCTGTGAAATCTGGAGGAAAAGCTAAGAAGGAAAAGAAAAGTAGTCGGTCAGTGGTGAAAAAGAAGACCAAAACGGTCACTGTGAGTGAAGAAACAACAAAAGATGAGGAATTGAATCGAAACCCAGAAAATATCGGGTCTAACTTGGAAATGACTAACATATCTAATCAAGGGTCGGATAGGAAAACCGATGAGGTCGCAGGATCTGACGTGGCTGAGAAAGCTACTGAAGATACATATGACATGGATGGTGTAAGAGGTAGTGAAAGATCTGATATGCTAGTTGTCAAGGAGAGTAGTAGCCTGGAGAATCTTGTGCCTGCTGCTGAGAAAGGTAAAAAGAAATCCAAAAGGAAAAGGACTTCTGCTTCCAATCCTTCTGAAATTCAGTTAAAAGAGAAAGTTCCCATTACAAATGCTACTCAGTCAACCAATCACACAGACAGTAGAGAAAAATCTGTCGAGGCTGCTAAGGGAGAGTTTGCGAACTACAAGACAGCTGATGGATTGAATGAAACTATCCATGACTCCGAGAAAAATGATGGTAAGGAAGCTGCTGGTACTGTTCTTCCAGAGGAACGCAAGAATCTTGGTTCGAGTGTTGGGACTGCTACTTCGGTTGACAACAAAGGAAAACGTGACAAACTCAGTTCTGCAACAAATGAGATGAACTTCATTGATTATTTTGTGCCTAGGCAACACAAGACTGAAGCTGTTGCGTCTGGAGATGCGGGAACTGTTAATGAGGAATGGACTACTGTAAAGGGTAAAACTGAGGGTAAAAAAGCGAAAAAGAAGTCAAAGGACATTCAGAATGGGAAAAAATCCGAAGTTGAGAGTTCTCAGGAGTCGTTATTAAGGCACCAACCAGATGGGGCTGTGCTCCATTCGGACACTGAATCTTTTAAAGTTCCTAAAAATAGGGTACCTCAGCTTTCCGGTACTAGTGGCAAACAGAAGTTGAAGTCCTCCGACAAGAGATCCAAGCCCTGTGGAAGCCATGACTCAGAAGTTGCAGGATCTCACTCTCCCAGTGCTAGTGACGCACATAAGTCAAAATTTTCACATAAGGGAACCAAGCTGGACGGCAGTGATTCTACAGTTGTGCCTGCGCATCTGTTGAACAAAAAAGCGGATACATTCACTGCACCAAACTCTACCTTTAAAACACCTGGTGCCATAAAGCGAACAAAGTCTAAACAATTAGCCTCACAAAAATCATCGACAGCTGGAGTTAAGAAGGCTGAAAATGCTGGTAACAGAAGAAAGACCTTGCTATCCACCAACATATTCAAGGATGATAATGATGAAAGTTCTGAGGATGATGAAGCCGTAGATTCAGGTCCTAGCGCCGGCACTACTTTGGACCATTTCTCTGCATCTGAAGTGTCTGAAATGGAGGACGACACAGGGTTTAACACCCCAAGAACCGGTAAGTGCGGGTCCGCTCAGTCCTTTTCTTAAATGTAGCAGTGGCCAGCCTCACATTATGTGTTATGTCTAGTTGTTTGCGGTATGACTACCTTTTTATTTTTAGAATTTATTCGCTTTATTTCTGCAGGTTTTTCTTGTAGCATTTGCTTCTTTCAAAGATATCCGATATTCTTACATATCCATGTTTAGAGCCGTGTTGATAGCATTTTTTGATTGTGTCACTAATGACCTGTCTGTTCCACCCTCTCTTTTCAGTTGGACAAAGAAAAGCAGTTGAAGCTGACAACGATGCAACCACAAACGAGTATACTCTGCAGATGCTTCGAACATCAACCCGTCTAGAAAGGGCGAAGAGATTTCAGGAATCTGAAAGTCAATTGGATGAGTTTGTGCCGGACAGTCAAGCTAATCAAAACCTCTGAACTTGTCTATCCCTCAACTTTTGTTGAGATATTCTCCATTTTTGGGTGATCCTGAATTTTTGGCCAAGTTGTTTATGAATCATTTTTTCTAGCTGGTTCAGAAATTTGTAGACATGTATTGGTTGGACTTAATTGAGTTGGAAGAAACATTTAATTGTAACCAGGTCTTTGTTGAAGTTGTGGTTTGTACTTTACATTATATATATATTTTTGTACTTCCATGGTTCTTAGTTCTTTTGTGCGAAGCATTTTCATGCTTCTGAGGGATCAAGTTGTTATCCATACTTCCTTCAGTTGTTCTGGTGAAGGCTTCAGGCTTCTAGAATTGATTCCATGGTAACTTTATTTTCAGAATCTGCACTTTTGTTTTTAATATATTGTAGTTTAAAAACTTCCAATTTATGTTCGCAGCTTAGCTGCAAAGGACGTAAAAATTAGACTTTCTGTGTGTAGCCAGGGTCGTGGATATGCCCCTGTCGAATTTAATCGCTACAGCAAAAAGCTTGGAGGTGGAATTAAGAGGAATTGTACAGAGGCTACAGGTATGTGATTCCTAGCACTTGATTAGGTATACGTTGTTCTTGAATTGTAAGAAGAGCCGAGTCGGCCTTTTGGCATGCTCCTGACTTGCTGCATCTTTTGGTATTTTTTACCATTCAAACTGAATTTCAAGTTGGAGGAAATATTTCCGTGTTGCTTTGTCTTATACATTTCATTGACCGTCAATGAAATGTATAAGACAAAGCAACACGGAAATATTTCCTGCAACTTAAAAGCATCCTTCGGCCTGTTTTGTCCGTGAAGTTTGTGAGATCCTTGTATCTTCCTAATTCCCCTGGCGGAATGCAGATACTATAATTTTCCATTTTGATAACAGCTTATGTGGAACGAAGGGCTATTTTAGTATTTGGTAAGATATCAGTATGAAGTTGTAATTTCTTAAACCAGTGTTATATAACCTTGTAGAAGAAAGAATGAAAGGGAATCGAATCTGGGATTCAGATTACTTCAAAAGTTTGGCGGCTCAAATCATGTGGGCAATTTGGAAAGGAAGAGACAGGAGAATATGGAATGGGGTTCAGTTTAATTCGCTGCACATACTAACAAAGGCTTTGCTAAATCATATGGAGTTTTGGCGTGCAAATTACACTTCGGAAAGAACAAATGTTTCCTCTACTCGTCCCATTCAAAACAAAGCAGGAAAACCATATGGGCAAAATATATGGATTATCCATTGCGATGTAGCGTGGAGTAAGGACTCAGAATGGGGCTATTGGGGCGCTGTGTTATTGAACGAAGGGGGTGGACTATAAAACAAGGAAGAAATTTGAGTCTGTGTCGCTCACCAAAAATTGCTGAGGCACTCGCTAGGAGTGTTCACTATGCGGTTAAAACCGTTAACCGAATTCGGTTAACCGAAAATTTTAACCGCGGTTAACTGAAAAATTCGGTTCGGTTAACGGTTAAGGTTATTTGTATTTTCAGTTAACCGATTAACCGAATAAAAATAAAAGTATTAATATTAAATATAAAAAATTATAAAAATAATATTAATATTAAATATCAAAATGAAATATAAAAATTATAAAATCATTAATATTAATAAAAATTAAATATAAAAAATATTGAATATAATATTAATATTAATTTAACCAAATTAATTAAATTTTCGGTTATTCGGTTAATCGGTTAAATTAACCGAATTTTCGGTTAACCGAATATCTGGTTAACCGAAAATTCGGTTCGGTTAATGGTTAATACTTTTGACAGTCGGTTAACCGAATAAAGAATTCGATCGGTTAATAATCGAATGTTCACCCCTAGCACTCGCGATTTTAAAAGGAACCACGATGGCAGCTGGATTGGGCGTAGATTCGCTGATTAAAATCAAAAGTGATTGTTTGGAGGTGATAAAATGCTTGAATGGCGAACAGAAAGGATTGGGAACTGGATAATATTATTGAGGATATTAGAGAAGTCAAAATCAAGATCGCTAGCATCGAGCATTGTCCTAGGAAGCTAAATACGGATGCTCACAAAATTGCATCAGAGAAGCTGAAGGATCATTACTTATCTCTTTATCTCTCTAGTTGAGTTAGGGTTGTAATCTGTTTATCTTTTGTTTTGTTCAGATTGTTTATCTTTTGTTATCGTTTGGCAAAAAAAAAAAAAATATTAGTCCCTAAACTTATCTTCGACTGTCGCCTTCTCTTCCTCCCGGCCCTATCATTCTTCAATCTTCTTCTATCCTCTCTTTATCTGCAGTTAATCTAACACCTTGAAAAACTTGGTTTGCATCAGCTTATACGAGTCCATGTAGGTAAACACTCTACCAAATGCATACGTCTTCTAGTTTTATTTGCTCACACATCACGACTTACATTGGGTAGCTTGAAACTGGATCAATGTGTTTTTATCACCGGGTACTCGTCATATGGTCTCTTGAGCCCATTATTTTCATCTGAACATATTTTCGCAAGAATGGTGTTTAATTCTGTAAACTTTCATTAATATTGTGTAGCATGTATTAAAAATAGGATAATATTATTAATATCGTGGTGTGATGTGTTTTGTTTAAAATAAAAATCAGTATAAATAATGTACGGAGAAAAAATTTACATATAAAAATCCGTATTAATAATACTTTCTCAATAAGCGGTATTATTTATACGGTATTAATAATACCTTCTTATACTATACGGTGGTATAAATAGCAGCCCAGTATGAAGAGAAGGAGAAAGAAAATATTTGGAAAAAAAAGTGTAATAAAAAATAGGAAAAAGACTCTAAAAAGGGTTCCGAACTATCGTCATTTATCCAATTATGGTCAAAAACTATCTAAAAAGGGTAAAAAATATTTTTTTGACTTATATTTGAAATTAAAATTTATAGTTGCAATTTTTAATTAATAATATTATATGACTTATTTTTTTGTGCTAAAATTATATTATTTTGTCATCAAATTAAATAATATCATTTTATCGACACAAAAAACTCATCAATTTCACATTAAACCGGCACTAATACTGAAAAAATTTAATAAGATCAATTATATTTAATATATTAAATTTAATGTGACATTTAAAATTAGTGAATTTGTTTTTGTCATTTTTGTACATTTAGATAATGTGATCGTTTTTTAAATGAATATGAATTTTGAAAAATAAAAAGAAAAACGTAACGAATTAATAAATATAAATTACCATGAATTCCTTCCATTGTTGTACAGTCATCCTCAGCTCCGGCGGAAAGCTCAGATCTTTTCCGAACCTCCCCGATTCGGTTACGAATTTCCAACTCTGTTCAAATTGAACCCCTGATCGATTCCGAGCTCCATTTCTGATGGCGAGTTTGCTACCGATTCGACCCCACGCACCCTTCTCGCCGTTCCAGCAGCGCGCCAGAGCTTCTAGAAGAGTCCAACATCAGTTCGGCGGCGACACAAGTAACTTATGGCTTGGTCGGTTGCCACGTGGAGGGGCGGTGATGTTAGGGTTTAGGCCGCTGGAATTTCTGTTGAATTCGGATGGTGTGGAGGGTTTGAAGGAGGTGCTGGGGCGAGCGGAGGGTCTGATGTATACTATTGCGGATGCTGCCGTTTCATCATCACCGGACGCGGTTGTTGGCGGCGGCGAAGCGGCGAAGCAGAGCAGTGATTGGCTTTCTGGGATTACTTATTACATGGAGAGCGTTCTAAAGGTGTGTGTGTGTGTGCGCGCACTTCTAGAGCTGGATTGGGGTTTTGATTGAGTTTGTGACTGATGATTGGGTTGGAGTTTGATTGAGTATGTTGAGTAATAATGAGGACATTTTTGGGGGCATTGCTTGAATTTGGTGTCAGGTGTAGATATTGAGTAGGTATAAGCTGTGGCTTTGGTTAATAGTTTCTAGTCTGATCTGATAATCGCTACTCAAATATTCGACCTGTAAATGGCTTATTTGAGATTGAGTAGAGATTGGATTTTTTAAAATGTTTCTTGTGTTTGGTCTCAGTATTAGATATGAAGATGCTTTTAGTTTTGGCAGTTTAAATTTGCAAATTGCTAACCGTTGATAATTATAGTACTATTCTTTGTGTTTAGCAGTTTGTATAGTTTTATGATGGTCACTACTGCTTGACTTAACAACTCGTGAATGGTTATCATTCTTGATCAAGGAGTAATCCCGCATGGTGTCAGTGCGTTTGTTTTTTAAGTACTTTTCATGAGGGGGAGTAATTGAGTTAGCCAGAATGCGATGGTAGAAGCATCATTGTGCAGCTCATGCCCTCAATGCTTGTGGTGCATGTCTATGTACTCTCAGATTAAACATATGAGGAACCTGGCGCAGTAGACTCACAAATGCATATATAACATGGACATTAAGCTTCGTAGCTTCTTTTCATTTCATTAAGAATAATTAAGTTTGAAAATGATTTGTTCTCGTATGATTTTCAACTGGCGATGGGTATTTTTTTATCAGCATCCACGATGTATATCATTCTTTAGTGGGTGCACATTTCACTATTGACTGGTTATTTCAAGCAGGTGTAAGGAAGCTAATTCTTATGCATTCTAGCTTTACGGATTAATGTACGAGACAGCATTATCAAGTTCATAATATGTTTGTCAATGATTTCTTATTGGTAGCTATATGTTGATACTATCATGGATGCTAGCTTATATTTCTATCTGTTACAGGTTTTGAAGGATGGCCTTTCTGCTTTGCATGTGCCCTATTCTTATGGTTTCGCTATTATACTCCTCACGGTTCTGGTTAAGGCAGCAACATTTCCATTGACAAAGAAACAGGTATAATTTCATAAAATTCAAGTATATGGTATAGTGTAGAACACCATTAACTACACTTATGTAGCCAGGTTTTCCTTTAAAACTACTGAAAAGTATCGATATTATCACAATAGCGGCAAACTCTCTTGTAAAATTTCAAAGAACTAAGGAGAATATACTTGTGATTTGGCCATAATAAACTTAAACGTGTCTTGGTGAATTTAGATGAAAATCTGAGTTTGATTCTTTTTTATTGTTCAATATGATTTTGATAGTTAAAGTATTTAGAGTATAGACCCATAATTTTGAAAAAGGTTAATGAATAATGACTGGTCAAATTATGTGAAAATAGGTAGAATCTGCAATGGCCATGCGATCATTGGCACCTCAGATAAAGGCTATCGAAGAACGATATGCTGGGGACCAGGTGAATCTTTTTCTTATTTCCGTTTTATTTTTGAGATTTTCATCTTTGATCTTGTGCTTATCATTTGAGTATCAATTGTGACATTGTTGATATTTTCCCAGGAAAGAATTCAACTAGAGACAGCACGATTGTATAAACTAGCCAACATAAACCCCCTAGCAGGTTGTGATGTTTAACTTAATAATACTTTCCATTTCTTTATTTATAAACAATTTGGCAAGGTTATTTATTTTACATCTCGAATATGAAGTTAGTATCACTTATTTCTGGACATGAAATACGGTCACCTTCATTTCGTATGGTATAAAATACAACTTCCATTTATGGTTCAAGCGTTGAAGCATTTCCCTTGTCCCTTCAGGATGTTTGCCGACACTTGCGACGATACCTGTGTGGATTGGATTGTATAGAGCTCTTTCAAATGTCGCCAATGAAGTATGATGTGTTCTGTGCTCTGTTGTTAAACATTCCTTTTTTCTTTTTCTTTTCTGTGTGTCTCTGATTGTTTTATGATTTAATGTAAGTTTGAGTAGTGTAATAATTGTTGAGTTTATTATTGTCTGAAGGGGCTTCTTACTGAAGGCTTCTTCTGGATCCCATCTCTAGCAGGACCTACCACGATCGCTGCGAGACAAAACGGAAGTGGCATCTCCTGGCTTTTCCCTTTCGTAGTAAGTATTTCCTCTTTTTTGTCTCTGTTCGAGATGTTTATCCGTATCACAGGTGCAAAAAAATGTTCAGAAATGTTGAATTAATGTCACAGTGTTTGTGTTGATTTTCTTTATAGTTTGGTATTTATTTACTACTCTCTCACTCACATCACATGGATTTGAATTTTTGTCGTCTTTTCTCTAATATCATTCTTGTGGTGTGCCTCCTTTTTTCCAGGATGGTCACCCACCACTTGGATGGTCTGATACCTTTGCATACCTCGTTTTGCCTGCACTACTTATCGCATCTCAGTATATATCTCTGCAAATCATGCAGTCCTCGCAGGTTAATGCATTCTTCCTTTTGGTTATTATTCATCATTACCAATGCAAAATTCATCTATTAAAATGCTATGTAACGCACCGAATAAAAAATATCAGAACTGCATGTAATGGTAATGGATAAGAATGACGTTTTTGCTAGGCAGTCTATTGTAAAAAAATATGCTGAAGGCAGTGGCGGAGCCAGAAATTTTAATTTGGGGGTACAAAAATTTTTTTTTAAAATTGAATGAGGTATAAAAATAAAAAATATAATATTTTTAAGTTTAATTGAGGGTATAAAAATTTTTTAAAGCTGATTGGGGGTACAAAAATAAGAAATATCATATTTTTAAACTTAATTGGGGGTACAAAAATTAAAAATATATTATTTTTACACTAAAATATGAACGTTTGATCGGAATTTGGGTGGACAGCTGTCCCCGCTGTCCACCCTTTGGATCCGCCACTGGCTGAAGGTGCTGTTGCCTTGCAGAGTAATGATCCAAACATGAAGACCTCTCAAGCAATAACCAAATTTCTGCCCCTGATGATTGGTTATTTTGCTCTTTCAGTCCCTTCAGGGCTGAGTCTATATTGGTGAGTAGCTGTTTGATTTCGATTGCATGTTTAAGTATACTTGTATCTCATGTTCAATATTAGCACGATTTCTGCATCAAGAGTCTCTGTGATATGATATGAGTGCATATTGATGCGTGCTTGAGATTTTCATTTAAATTCCATCCAATTGATGGTTTTCAGGTTGACAAATAATATATTAAGCACTGCTCAACAAGTATGGCTTCAGAAGCTGGGAGGTGCTCAAAATCCGATAAGCAAGCTCAACAATGTCATCAAAGAGGAGCAACTACAAATCCCGAAGCCAACGCTTGAGCTGAAGGCTAAAGTAGAGACAAGTCGGCAAGAAACAAAATCACTATCAACTGGTCCAAAACCTGGCGAAAGGTTGATACACCCACCATCTTGTTCACACTTGATGTTTTCTTGGTGCACCCTATTTTTACTTCAACGTGGTTATGTATAACAGATTTAGGTTATTAAAGGAGGAAGAAGCTAGGAAAAAAAGACAAAGGGAAGAAGAAAAGAAGAAAGCTCAGGGAGCAGAAACATCAGGTGCACAAAGTGGGACCTCTACGATCAACGGAAATGCGTCCGGGCAGGAGCCCAGAGAAGATCAAAATGGGGCAACGACCAGTAGGGTAGAAAGCAATGAAGTTCAAGTTGACCCCAATGGAATTCAGGAGCAGCAAAATAATGACCATTTGAAAAAGGTAAACATGCTTGTAAAATGTAGACCAATGCATTATGTTTACAGCTGAGGTTCCTCTAGCGCCTTTGTTAGCCAAGTCTGTTGGAAATATACCAGCAGTTTTAATGTCGGTTTGACTAATGCTCTGCATCTATCACAGGAGGCGGTGGAAGTTATGAATGGAGCTTCATCCACAGAGGATGAAGCTACAAGCATGTTCCGGAGAAGCAATGAGAGACAGTAGAAAACATAAAGTACACATCACACATCCTTCGAAATTTCTCAGAATCCATCCAACCTCACCCCTACAAATCACGCAAAGGTTTCGGTTGGGTCACTGCACCGGTAATCCCTACGTCTTTCATGCGCCAGAAACAAAGTCCCAGTCGTTTTGGTGAGTACTCAAAACATGTTTATACCTGTCTTGTTCCGTGTAACATTTACTTTTGAGCAAACCCTTTCCCTACACATTGTAGCAACTAGCAATACCAAACAGTGAAGTTGTTCTATCCTCTTTTTGTGCCAAGACACATAAAGGAAGTATTCTCCACACCCAATTCAGTTGTAAGATGCTTGTTTATGAAACTTCAAATTCTCACCCCTTTGAGCAGCTACCTCTTCATGAATGGATGTGGCCCATAATCCATAGGATTGAAACTCTGTAGTCTCTGCTATTGGTCCCCAATATAGCCTCTATATCACCCTTATCATATTTATAAACTTTATTTTTATAAAATCTTTATTCATATGGAATAAATTTTTTCATTCACTTCCTATTATACTTTTATATTTTGCATATTAAATTAATTATCAAGTTTTTAAATATATAGTTCATTGTGATTATTTGTTTACATTACTTTCTTGACATTTAAAAATAAAAACTACACAATTAGAAATTTATATCAAAAAATAATAATATACTAAATATAACATTAAATTTAGTATGCGCCACACTTAAAATAAAATAAAAATATACACAATTAAAGATAAAATATGACAAAAATGTTTCTATATCATTAGATGATTTATCTCTCTAGCCATGACTAAAATTCAATATTGTTTAAGCTGAACTTTTAACATTTGGTATATTTCTTTTTGTCAATGAAATCATCATCATTAAAAAAAAGTTGTAATTATTTTCGTATCGTTAGATTACTATGGTTATAATATAGTTAATCAATATCTAATAATAAATATAGATGTAGTTTTTTATTTTAAAGCATAGTAGAAAGTCCAGTCCAGGTCATTATAAAGTTTTAAAATATAAAAAACGCTTATAATTAAAAAGGAATGTCTAAATTATTCAATATAGCATTAGACCGTAATTATAACCTTAAACATCGTCTAAAGGAGACATACTTAGGCGAACCGTGTCCACAACGTGGCGGTGGACACGGCCAACGAGGAGGTGTCAAGTGGCACATTGAAAAGTCAAAAAAATTGTCCAACCAATGATAAATCGTCACGTGTAATTTTGACTTTTCAACGTGTCACGTAGCACATTCTCATTGGTCATGTTCACCGCCATGCGATGGACACGGTCCACCTAAGAATGACTCTAAATTTTACATTAGGCTTTACACTTATAAATACCGTTTTTATTATGGTGATGTGCATCAATTATAAATCTTTAACGTGAATGAATGCTCTTAGTCCATTTTCAACACACGCATTGAAAATGAAGGTGGTTGGAATCTTCTGCTATTGGCTCATCAAAAAAATTCTGACGCACCGACCCTATACTTAATGTACTCGCATGTATTTAATTATAAAATGTAATGATCTACGTGTATCGTCATATTAAAAACAAAAAACAAAAACTATTGATAGCCACATAAAACTAATTGGTCTCCTCTCCTCTCGTTTGTCGAATCATATGACAGCATACCAGAGGCCACGATGGTTACTTCTAACCCCTTTTCAGTAATCATGAAATTTCTAATCACACACATGAATGATGTTAATCTTACTCGAATCACACTCATTCAAGAATCTTTATTCTTCCATGACTTATTTATTGTATTCAGAATAGTTTATAGGGGTGTACAAAATTCAGTTCGGAATGAAAAATAATCCAAAACCGAACCAAAATGACCAAATCGGTTATGATTCAGTTTTGAACCCGTGAACACGGCTAGTTATCTACTAGTTCCTTATGTTTAGAAGAGAGGTATCATAGAATACCCTTGGTTGATAGGCAATGTTTGGCCGGGCTCACAAGTAAATGATTGGTGTACTACTTTAGAGGGTTTAAACTAAGCGGGGAGGACAAGCAAATCATTGTAAAATATGAATAAAGTTGGCAAAAATATGATGTAACAGGTAAAAGGGAAAAATTGCATGTGAGTTGAGAGCTCAATGAAAGGCCTCTCAAATAATTATAATCATGTAACCCTTTCAACTCCACACTCTTACTTGATTTTAGATGGGGAAAAAAATAAAAAATAATAAAGCTTGTCTTAAATTTTCACATTGATTCATGATAACATTACTTTTACAATTTGAAATCACTAAATTTGTCTCAATGTTGGTGATCGTAAATTCTTGGGTGCATCGAAAGCACCCGTCTAAATGGATGCTTTCGTTCAAAAATAACGTCGTTTTGCGTCGTTTTCATTAAACATTCATTTCTATCTCAAATGAGTTGTTATGTTCATCGGATGAGTTGTTATGACCATCGGATGAGTTGTTATGTTCAAATGAGCTTTTATGTTCATCAAATGAGCTATTATGGTCATCAGATTATATGTTCATCAGATGAACTGTTATGTTCACCGGATTTGATAATATGTTTATCAGATTTAAGAAATGGTGAAATGTTTTAATGAAAACGAAGTAAAACAATATCGTTTTCAAACGAGAGCGTCCATCTAGACGGGTGCTCTCGGTCCACCCATGAGTCATTGGATTGTGACATCTCTGCATCATCTAATTTCATATTGTATTTTGAATTATTTTTGGGACATGTATCATTAACATAACTATTGAATAGATGACCATATCGCGTTGAAATCACATAAAAATAATTTATCCTATCATATGATGCATTAATAATTTGAAAATGAAAATGAAATACAAGCACGAATACATGTCAAAAGTTAACAAAATATATATATATATATAAAACCAAGTATGTTTATACCATGAAAAAAGAAACTTAAGACGACAACATGACCTGCGAATTGTTCTAAAAGGCGCTAGGCGGTCCTAGGCGGTTGGCTTGGGGCCTAGCGACTAATCGGCTAGGCGGGGATTAGGCGGAAGGATTAATCGGATGATTAGGCGGAGTTATATATATTAATAATATATTTAATAATTAATTATAAAATTATACCTATAAAATTTAATTTTATTTTAAAAATAAAATATATAAAATAATTAGGCACTATGGGAGCGTTTATAAAACTCTCAGAGACTAATCGGACGGCTAGGCGGCCGCCTTTTAGAAGAAAGCCTGCGATTCATCATCAATTTCTTTTTATTTATTTGCACAAAAATCAATTAAAAGAAAAATAAAAGTCTGGAAATTCCACCTCTTCCGGACTCTCTCAATCTGCACTCGCTTCCTCTCCACCGATTCAACTCGATTTCTCATCTCTCTAAAAACCCCATTTCCCCGTACCAATCATCATCTCATCTAACTCCGTTTCCGGACGATTCTGCCTCTGCCTCCCAACCCATGCGTCTCACTTATATTCCCGATTCCGGTGGATTTATTATTAAGTAAATAAACAAGTTGTTGTCGATCTGTGACATGGCTTTTCTTTCTGGGTGTTGATTGTTTGTCGCTTGATCGTAGTGTTTGGTGTTTTGTGCCCGCCCTGGTTGTGATGGCGGGTGTTTGGTCTTGCAGTTTGCTGTTGATCGGTGGATTGGTTTTAACAGAAATATCTGGGAGGTTGTTTGGTGATGATCGGTTCGATCAATTTGGGTGTTGATTGTGGTTGGGGTTGAGTACACCATGCATCTCTGTGGAGCAATTTCTTTCCTTTTTGGGATGTCCTTTTTTTATCTTTCCTTTTTCTGTTGGAATCTCTGGTTCTGTGATTTGCTGATTTGGTACTCTCAGGATGGTTGTTGCTGTCTGATCTTTGTTTCTGATTGTGAATTTTATCTTTGATTCTGGCTGTTTGTTGCTGTTCTTGTCTCTGTCTCAGTTTGCTGATTGTCTCGAATTCGGTTTGCTGGATTTGCTGATCATTGATGACAAGTTATGGCCCTTTAATCTCCGCAGTGATCATTGACGGAATGTGTTCTCCGTTTGTAGGTTTAAAACTTGACTGACTCCTGCTGATCATTAGTACTACTTCAAGGTAGATATCAACCCTCCATGATTCTCCCATCCTTGAACTAAATGGTTGAGTTTTGGATTGGACTACACTACTTGTTCGATTTCCATAAAGAATTTTTGAATCCCAATGGCCGAATGAAAATTGTATGAGTAGCTACTAAAAATGGGAGTCATTGATGTGCGACAATAATGATGTGGTCTTTTAAGGACTTGGTTTCTGATTCTAGGAGCTGAAGTATCGACGTTGCCGAGCTAGCTACGGGCACTGTGAAAGGAAAAAATATTGTAGCAAGTGCCCATGGATGTCACTGCGAGTGGAACCTCAACGATTCACTATAACATTCCTGATACCTCCATTACTACACTTGTTCCGCTTCCATCGCCTTTACCTTTTTTCGAGCGGCTAAAGCGTCATTGTTATGGGGAATCCAGTCCGGGAGAATTCCCTCTGGCAGCTAGCCCGTCAATTGTGCTCCATGTTCTCACCGCGTGTAACTTGGATCCTGAAGATCTTGCCAAGTTAGAGGCGAGTGTCCTGTTTATCTTCCTTTTTATTTTTGGAGTCTTTCGCAATTGTAGAATTGATAGTGCCGCTCATTGTGTTTGATTCCTGTTCTGGCAGGCGACTTGTTCCTTTTTTAGGCATCCTGCCAACTTCGCTCCCGATTTTGAACTGTCCATATCAGAACTTGCTGCGCTGGACATGTGTCAAAAAAGAGCTATTTTTAAGCCTATGACTGATGAAGAATGTCAGTCGTTGAAGCGTAAATGCGGGGGTTCATGGAAATTAGTACTGAGGTTTCTCAGAGCAGGAGAAGTGTGCAGTAGAAGGGAGAAATCTCAAGCCATTGCTGGGCCAGGTCATAGCGTTGCTGTCACCGTGAAAGGAGCTGTTTACTCATTTGGCGCCAACAACTTGGGGCAGCTTGGACTCGGCACCACAGAAGAGGAGCCACGACCTCAGCTGATCAGGTCCTGAGTTTGTTACCAACATAGGAACCATAACATTGATCCAGGAGAGAGGATACAGTTACACAAATTAAGCAAATCGTACTTTGTTTCAGATCCTTGCAAGGAATCCGCATCATCCAGGCATGTGCTGGAGTAGCAAGGACCATGCTGATCAGTGATGCCGGGCAAGTTTACGCCTTTGGAAAGGATTCGTTTGGCGAAGCGGAGAATGGGGTTTTAGGAAGTAAACAAGTGACAACCCCGCAGCTAGTTGAGTCTCTGAAAGATATCTTTGTGGTGCAAGCTGTTATTGGTAACTTCTTCTCTGCTGTATTATCTAGAGAAGGAAGGGTATATACATTTTCATGGGGCGACGAGTGCAAACTGGGTCACCAAACAGATGCAACCGACATCGAGCCCCGCCCTCTGTTGGGGGCTCTGGAGAACATACCTGTAGTTCAGATCGCTGCTGGCTACTGCTACCTCCTCGCTCTGGCGTGTGAACCGAGTGGCATGTGAGTTCCCTATTCGCATACTTAAATGATGTTTTTTTTTACTTGCAAAAATTAAAATGCCTGTTCGCTTAGCCCGTTTGATCTCAGTCTGTTACACGTACGGCTTATATAAATTGCCATGAAATGCCTAGAAAATATTTTTTTCTCTCTTTAAAATGGGGTTCTTGCTATTGTTATGTTGCAGGTCAGTTTACTCGGTTGGTTGCGGGTTGGGTGGGAAGCTCGGGCACGGTACAAGAACTGACGAAAAGTATCCTCGATTAATAGAACAATTCCAAACTTTAAACCTGCAGCCCATGGTGGTTGCGGCTGGCGCCTGGCACGCAGCAGTTGTAGGCCGGGATGGACGCCTGTGCACATGGGGCTGGGGTCGTTACGGTTGCTTGGGCCACGGGAACGAGGACTGCGAATCAGTGCCTAAAGTAGTAGAAGCACTAAGCAATGTGAAAGCCGTCTTTGTTGCCACCGGAGACTACACAACATTTGTAGTGTCCGATGATGGAGATGTGTACTCTTTTGGATGCTGCGAATCCTCTAGCCTTGGACACAATGCCGTCGACGCACAGGTTTGACCTCCTAAAACCCTCCTCATTTTTCCTTATGCGTTGGATGCTTTGCGGTTCTCTGTTTGCTGGATAATGTGTGTTCTTCCTTCTTCGTGTGCACGTGCACGTGCATTTTCTCCCGAGGATGTTTTTTTTAGCTGTGTGTGATTTGTGTGGATAGGGAAATAGGCAGGCAAATGTGTTAAGTCCGGAACTGGTGACGTCACTGAAGCAGCAGGTGAACGAGCCTATTGTGCATATTAGTCTAACAAATTCCATATACTGGAATGCTCACACCTTTGCTTTAACCGAGTCTGGTAAGCTTTACGCATTTGGCGCCGGCGACAAAGGGCAGCTGGGGACAAAACTCCCAGAAAACCAGTCGGAACAGTGCAAACCTGTGCGCGTCGACGTTGATCTCAGTTAGATTGTAGCACCTTAACTTTGTGTCAACCTCATTTCATCACCTCCATTTACTGTCCATATGCTCCCTACCTCTGTCCATTCTGTACATAGAAACAAGCTTCTTAACTTCGTTAGGGGTCGGAAAACTGCTCGATCTGTCGCCGTGAAAAACTGCCGGCCTGGTTCTTGCAGGCTTGAAGGCCTAGCTGTCAATACTTACTGCATTTGCCCCTAGTTTGTTCTATGACAAATTGCCTTTGAAATGAAATTGTTGAATTATCAATTTCTTATTGCATATTTGTCTATAAGTGTAAATATGGTATTATCAAAGTACAATCCATAATTTAAGGTTATTAGATAATACTCTAAGCTGTTTGAAAGTGTTGAAATGTTCTGCTTAACTGATTAATTGTTTAAGATTTAATTTTTTTATGAAAATAATAATTTTTAAATATGTATGTTTATAATTAATTATTAAATTTATTATTAATATATATAATTTCGATTAACGTTCCACTCAACCGCCAGGTTATGAATAAAATAATTTTTTTTCCAAACGATATAAAATAAAAATAGCAGGCCACCAGGTTATGAAATGATTTATGACACATTTAAGTTCGTTTAACATTATTGATAGATTCCAAAACTCAATTGGTTTCAAAGATAACCTGTTACTCATATTTTATCTATATATTTTTCATATCAATCACTCATCAATTTTGTCTTCAAGACAACCTCGAAATGGACCATTTGTAACATTTCCATACCCACCGCACGTTTACTGTCGACAACTACCTCATCGGAAGTCGGAACTGTCTTCATCAGAAGCGGCTCCATTGCCGGAAACTGGTAGAGCCAAAGCGAGGATTAACAGAAACCAGTGTACTGTGGCTACAACCTGCTCGGACTGGATGCCCATTGGAGCCCTAGTTGCGGGACTTGAATCCTCTTATGTATGGATACATATTAAGTGCAGTAAAACTAGTTTGCAGTGAGACGGTTACACTCAAAATAAGGATGATATTATCTATAATTAGCTGGTTTTATTTAAAATAAGATAAAATAATTTTATTGAGACACATGATAATTAGGGATTTGTTAATAAAATTTGAAACTACATCATTTTAAGTGGCTGCCAATTGTTTGACAGCACTGGATCTGGTTACCCTATGTGTGTGTGACCAAGGGCAACTACAAAAAAGATCATTTATTCATCATTTTACAAAATTTATTTATTTATTTTAAATTTATTATTTATTTTTATTTAACTTAGGATAAACACAAAAACATACTCTGAACTATCACTCATTTTCAAATTAAGTACCAAACTTTTTAATTATTCGATTTCAGTACTATAACTTAATATAAAGGAGCCACTAACATAAAATATGAGAATTAGTTTGAAAGTCCAACTCTTTAGCTAGTATTTTGAAATTTGCATTTAACATATCAAACACACAATCTTTTTTTATATATAAATTTTCTCATTTTATTAAATTCATAGTACTAAAATTGAATAGTTAAAAAGTTCAGTATTGAAATTAAAAAATTAAAAAATTCGATACTTAATTTAAAAATAAATAATAGTTCATATTTTTTTTTGTAATTTTCCATTTAATTTATTGATTGTACAGTGCGACTCTCTCACCATCGTCCGACCATGTTCTTGTTCACTCATAAGTCTCTATTCAACATTTACATCAGACTGCCAACAAGGCAACATGGTACTGCACATCACCACCATCAATAAATGTTGTATGTGGAAACTAACAAACCTAAACAGCAACCAACCGTAAGTCTGTCTACTGTTACGACAATTGCAAAATCAGAATAGAATTCGGTGCTGGGCAGTAATTTTTTGCGCAGCCCAATATAGCGTTGTTTTATTTATTTATTGATTATTCAATTTTTAAAACGATGTCATTTTGGTATATAATTTTAATTGAATAATTAGTAAATAAATAAAACAATGTTGCAACACGGGATCCCAATCCTGCAAAACCATATCACCGGATCCAAATCCTGCAAAACCATATCTAATCTATCAGTAATAATATAAATTAAGCAGAGAGAAAAATGGAATGAGAAAAGCAAGCTGTGGAGGCCACAGTGTCGACAACAGCACAAAGATGGGGAACACAACGCACATGGGAAGAACATGTTTTCCTTTTTCATTCACTCTATTGAAGCCAAAGATTACATGTGCCACTCGTGTCAACCACATCAACCATTCAAATTGTACATTTCATTCATATTTTTTTGAGGGAAAGATACAATATGACATATGAATGTAGAGCATGTCCTTTTTAAAATATTCCACGTCAGTTAGTAAAAAAAAGGGCTGGTGAATAATATTGAATTGTTGAACCATGATTTATAAATTTGAATTTTTGAATCGCAAGTGTGTATACAATCTCATATATATGAGGGTCAATGTATTATTCTCATTTTAAAAATTAAGGTCATAATTTTTCAAAGTTAAAATTTACGGTCATTTTGAAATTCACGAACTCTTGTGCAAATTGTTGAATTTATAAAATACTACCTATAATTACTATTTGCAAGTTATTATCAAATATCTTACTAAAACTACATTATTTTAGTACACTTTTCATTCATTTTTCTTTCTATTTATTTTTTTCACAAATTCATCTTCTCTTCTCCCCAAAACACAACAACCCATCAACACTAACCAAAAATGTAATTCATATACATCAGCACTAAAAAAATCTGACAGAAAAATTATTGGTCCACTTTCATATATATATATAGGGCTGCAAACGAGTCGAGTCGAGCCGAATAGTAAAGTGTTCATGTTCGTTCATTTAAAATTTCACGAGTTCGAGTTCGAACCGAGTATTAACAAGCATTTAAAATATATGTTCAAGCTTGGCTCATTTAATTTTAATGAGTTCGAGCCGAGCTCGAGCTTTACTCGAGCATTTGGATTGATATAATATAAAATTTAATATATATGATAAACGAGTGTTTAAACAAGTTTGAACGAATTTTAAATGAGCTACTCGTTAAAATATCTTACTTTATTGACTAGTAACTTTATAAATTTATAAAAAAGTTTGTAATCGAGTCTAGACGAGCTATAAAAGAGTTTAAATAATGGAGATTTTAAACGAGCCCATAAACGAGTCGAATACCTTATTGTTCATGTTTGGCTCAAATGATAGACATAAGTTACATTCGTTTTATTTACGTAAGATGGAATTTATGTTAATTATTGTAGCCATCTTCACTAATTTCAAATTCCTAACTCTTGTTTTGATAGATTGACATGTTTGAATTTGAGTGATATTCTAACTAAGCCGGTAAGTCCTCGATCTTTTTAATAGAGTTATTAAGCTTCTTATCGAGTTTGTTCGCGAATATAAACGAGCCGAACACGCCCTTGCTCATGTTCACCTCCTTTTAATTAGAGCTTATAATTGTTGTTCGTGATCGACTCTTTTATTAACAAACGAGTTTTGACTGAGTACTAACCGAGCTCGCTTGTAGCCCTACATCTATAGAAGTTATGTAAGAACTTATCCATATCAATAGGCTTCTGATTATATTTATTCATTATAAATAAAAAATGAACAATAAACTACATACATTTATTATTAATTCATGAAAAATAACCAACCTATTTAATCAAATGCATATTTAATAGTTCTTACTTTTGTTTAATATCACTTAGTAGTTCAAATACATATTTAATCTCTGTATCAATCTTTGATAGTTAAACATTCACCATTTCATTTTCTTAGTTCATAACAAAATCATTTTATCAAATATCAATGCACTACTGGAATTTACATTTTATACTAAAATTTCAAAAAAATCTTCAAGTTCTTATACTCTTTAATCTACCCAATTTTTCTTGAAAAAAAAAAACAACACCCATCAGTAGCGGAATCAGAATTTCGCTTTGGGGTGCAAAAAATTTGAGATATATTATTGAGATGATTTTAGCTGAATTGAGTTACAAAAATAAGAAATATAATATTTTTAAGATGAATTTATGATACAAAAATAAAAAATATAATTTTTTTTCAATTGAATCGGGATACAGAAATAATAAATATTATATTCATAAACTTACCTCGGTTAAAATATTACAAATATATTATTTTCACACTAAATTAAGAATAATTCAATTTGTACCTTCTTCATGGAATGATACATCCATACATATATCGACTCACTGACCATTATATTCTCATGCAACTTTTGGCTGCGTCAATAAACAAAGTAATTAAACAGACGGTGTCAATTGGAGCCATCTTTGCTTAAAGAATCAAATTGAATCCAAGTCTAGACCAGACCCATGGCATCAATGAGAGATCTCACATCAAAGGGCATGCATTGGGAAAGAATGGAGAAATCAGTGCATCAAAAAGTGTCGGCAGAGATCTGAAATAATGATCAATCCGCAATTAGGAGCAAAACATGTACTTACCAATCCCAAATCATACATATTCATGCAGACACTGAAAATCAAACACAATGTGTGTGTGTGTCTTCACTCTTGATCTATCATCAATAATTCAAAAGCCATTGAGATCCCAAGAAAAAAGCAGTGACCCAAGATTTAATGAAAGCTCCCTCATAAAAGTCTCAAAAACTTCCCTTAAAATCCCACCGAAATTCCCACACACTCCCCCTACATTTTCTCAGCTTAATTCCAACCCGAAAATGGCACTGCCTCTCCTCTCCCTCCTCCTACTCCTCCTCCTGTCCTTCTTGCACTCTCCATTGCTCACCACCTCATCCTCTGATCACCATGTCCCTGATCCTGAGCTAGTTGTCGAGGAAGTACACAGGTACGACAACGTTGGTACTACGTAGGACATTTGAAGCTTGCTTTTGATGCTGTGTCGTAGCTAGAGTGTGGCATTTTCATGAAATGTGTGTCTCATTTGCGTGTGTTTGCTTTAGGAGCATCAATGAGTCGAGGAGGAGGCTCGGGTACCTGTCGTGCGGGACCGGGAACCCCATAGACGACTGCTGGCGGTGCGACAAGGACTGGGCCAGGAACCGGCAGAGGCTGGCGGACTGCGCCATTGGGTTCGGCAAGCACGCCATCGGGGGACGGGACGGGAAGATATACGTCGTCACCGAGCCCGACAACGATGACCCGGTGAACCCGAAAGTGGGCACATTGCGGCACGCGGTGATCCAAGACGAGCCGCTGTGGATCATCTTCGAGCGCGACATGGTGATAAAGCTGAAAGAGGAGCTGATGATGAACTCCTTCAAGACCATCGACGGGCGCGGAGCCAGCGTGCACATCGCCGGCGGACCCTGCATTACCATCCAGTACGTGACGAACATAATCATCCACGGGGTCAACATTCATGACTGCAAGCAGGGCGGGAACGCTGACGTCAGGGACTCGCCAGACCATTTCGGGCACAGGACTATTTCGGACGGGGACGGCGTGTCGATATTCGGCGGGAGTCACGTCTGGGTGGACCACTGTTCCCTGTCCAACTGCAACGACGGGCTCATCGACGCCATCCACGGCTCCACGGCCATAACCATATCGAACAACTACTTGACCCATCACAACAAGGTGATGCTGTTAGGCCACAGTGACACTTATGGGGATGATAAGAATATGCAAGTCACCATAGCCTTCAATCACTTTGGCGAGGGGCTTGTGCAGAGAATGCCCAGGTAAGAAATATATATAATTATCTCAAAAATCGTTCGAATTCAGCGGCTTCCATTGAGGCTTATTAATCTCTGGTGGTGGGTTTTGATGCAGATGTAGACATGGGTATTTCCATGTGGTGAACAACGACTACACGCATTGGGAGATGTACGCCATCGGCGGGAGCGCTAGCCCGACGATCAACAGCCAAGGGAACCGATTCCTAGCACCAAATGATGACGACTCCAAGGAGGTCGGTCGGCGAAGCTCCATTATTCCTTGTGTCTAGCTTCCTGTTAACTTGCTGATTTTTGTAAGTAAATTTTCAGGTGACGAAGCATGAGGATGCGCCGGAGAGCCAGTGGAAGCGGTGGAACTGGAGGTCAGAGGGGGACTTGATGCTGAATGGAGCATTTTTCACCAAGTCTGGAGCTGGAGCCTCGTCAAGCTATGCAAAGGCGTCTAGCCTTGGGGCGAGGCCATCTTCCTTGGTGAGTTCGCTCACCAGTGGGGCTGGGGCACTGAGCTGCAAAAAGAGCTCACGTTGCTGATCCTGACTCTGGCTGAGAGGCCCACAAGGGCCACCATCAGCAGGATTATATTTTTATATCAATACTCAGTTGCCAGTAGTTGATCAATAATGTTCTGTGATTTGACAATTGAGTTTATTTGTAACTGTATGATGCTACTACTGAAGTACAAGAATGCTCAAGGTTAACTATATAGCTGGGCTCTCACTCACATGCATTGTTTCCAAGCTCTTTGTTGGCAATTATGAATCAATGAAATGATGATGACCCATTTCTCACATTCTGTTTTACTCTTAAATACTGTACCATTATAACGAAGTCTGAATGAAGTAGCTGGACACTGGACCGGTTCATGAGTCACCTTGTTCTGACATGTTTGGCTTCATGGCCTGATTAGGTTAAGTTGCTATTCCTATGAGATAGATGAGGTTTGTGATCTGCCAGGGACTTAATGGCACGCCCATGTGATTATCTGCAGGGCAGAGTGAGTGGAAGTCTGAAACCTTGAAATGTTGAATAGAAGTGTAAAGATATCTAACATGGGGTCTCTGACAGGCCATGTAGCTGCTGCCAAAAGGGTATAGAAAGTTGAAAAGTAAAGATGAAAATCTACCTTGGAGACTAAAGCATGGGGCCAAGCCTCTGGCTCTATGGACAGGATTAAATGTCTATTATCACTCAGCTATAGAAGTTTGAAAAAGAGTGGCAGATCATACGGCATCCATCTGCAGCAGCCATGGCCACAACAATAATGTTTATGTGCTTCTTTTTCAAGGATAGAAGAAAACAAACAGTAGCGCTGTAATGCAGAGTCTACTGCAGAGGCAGTGAATTGAAGAGTACAGGTCTATAGGCAATCGGCAGCACCAACTGCACCACCTCCCTTTTGCTGCTATTGAATGCAGCTCACCTACCTTGCATTTACTTCTTGTTGGCGACTTTGCTTATCCGTCAGGGGTCAGTAGGCAAGGCCAGGCAAGGCCCCCTTGTGGCGTAAGGATTTGGCTGATTCAGGCATCGATGTGGATCGGTTATGATGGGTCATAGCCGGGGTTTGCATCGAGTTAGAATTGGGACTGGTTTAACTGTTGAATCGGTGTCGGTTGTCAGAGGACTTCGGTTGCTCCATTATTGGCACGCCACAGGTTAACCTACAGCCTACAGGTGGTGTGATCCTGTGGGCACTATAGCGAGAGCCACATTTACAGGGAAGGGACGAGAGACAGACATCAATGAAGCTCCAAGTAAATGGGATATTTTATAATGAGTGAACACAATATAGGTTCATAGAACCAGTTTTCCTCAATAGAAAACAAAGACGGTACTTCTCTCACAGAAATCAATGTGGAAAGCAATTTAAGTAATCTATTTACTACAAAAATACAGTTCCAAGAAACTAGGTTCATCTAAGGTGAGCAATTTTCCGGTACACACTCATTCAAATACATGATAGAGAAGAACATAAGAGTGACACCTTGAAGAACTCCTCCATAGTAATACCATAACAATTAATAATCTGCTGGAGAAATGACATCATCAATCTTAAGAATCATCTTGACGACCTGAGTAGCTAGAAAGATTTGCTGTTGCTTCCCAATCAGTGTCTCGAAAACATTTTGCTCCTGCATGTCATTGGTGCCCACATCATTGCAGTCAATCCCATAATGTGGATTATTTTCCTGCATAACATCACCCTTAGTTACGAATTGAAGATAACATGCCTAAGATATTTGACATATGCAATGAATGATGATACAGTCAGTTATCATCGGTGTACCTTGACTTGCTGTGATTTCACAGCAGAGAGTGTCTCAATGGGCTGGAGACCACTGTTCTCAGCAAGAGCCATAGGGACTGAATCCAGAGCATCAGCAAATGCCCTAATCGCATACTATGACAAAGATAATATTATGGAGTTGGAAAAACATAGGCCACCAGATGAAACAAATACATAGGTCGAGGACGTCAATACGAAAATGTAAATGTACCTGCTCAACTCCAGGGTGTTTATCAGCAGCTGCCTCTACCGCAATTGAGCAAGATATCTCAGCCGAGCCACCACCGTAAACAATTGAATTGTTGCGAATATGATTTCTTGCCACACAGAGAGCATCATGGATACTACGTTTTGTCTCCTCAATCATCATCTTGTTACCTACACCATGATAAAACTCTTATGTATAAACATCCATATGACAATTTATATCTACTTTAGCTTACGTTTTAAGAATATTAATTAAGCTCTACTATTCTAGCTTTCCCAAAGAGATACATGATATCTAGGTCACTGAGTGTTGCTTTATGTTATAACTTCAGGAGGTGGATTCATTCTCAAGTATGCTAGGCAAGGCAAGGCAAGAAACGACTACCATGAAGTATATGTGTACTCCATCCAAGTTGCTCATTCACACATGAAGTATATGTAAAAAAAAGCATTGGGGCACTTTGATTTACGGCATTTAAACATCTCACCAAAAAGAAGGATTTTGCAATATTATATTTTGTACATTTAGAAATAAAGCGAAGATTTTGCAAAAAAAAGAAGAAGAGTGATAATGACAAGTACGTAAACTAGATTCACAGGGGGTAATTCCTTTTTCTACGGAAAAACTAAAAAAATGAGAGAACACATACCACCGCGAATGAAGATTGTTACAGCTCTCGAGTTAGCACAATGCTCGATATACAACATTCTATCTTTTGTTGTTCCAAAAGCTTTCTCTCGAACAAGACCAGCCTATAACACAATGCATCATGATCAGGACAGAAATTAAAAACGTGACTATGTTGAGTTATTCCTTGCAAGGCTGGTTCCGATACTGACTATGTTGTTCTCAGAGGATACAAAGATGAAATTAAAAACTTGAACAATAGTATTTTGATCTACTTTTGCGACCCCAGTGATGATAGAAGTATTCAATCCACTCATTCTACAATAAAATGACTGAATGCAAGTGACTAAGACTACATCTGTTTTTGTTCTTACAATTTGTTCAAGGTAAAGTAATGAGTGTAAAATGAGCTACTACCTTTCCTAGCTTCTCTGGTGTCAACTCCTGGAAACGTGGGACGATTCTTCCACCTGAAGGAAACAGAGATCAATATATAAATTAGAGTGCGTCATTAGGAGTAGAATAGTTGTGCATGCAATACGAATAGTGACTAACCAGTGGCTATGGCAATCAACTCCAGCTCCACACCACCAACCCAGCGAACGGCAGGCAAGTTCCTATTCATCAGCAAGTGGTTAGCTTCATCATCGAATCCCCACTGGCATATCACTAGAGTGGCACCAACATCCTGTAACTCAGGAAAATAGACAATATTGAGAAAAAATTGCAAACCAATAGCCGTGAATTGTGTAGTTTCCAATCAGTGACATACAATGGATGCTGAATCATCATATTAAGGAAATTACGGGGGGAAGGGCCGTGTGTATGAAGAATATTCAAAAATTTGAGCAGAAAACCACAAAATAAAATAAGGCAGTAAATTTACCTTGCACTTCTGAACCATGTCATCAAAATACTTCTGTTCTTGAAGACGTAATGTATTGAACTTCTCCACAGTATCAATGTCAACCTTATGCTTGGTTTTTGGCTTCGGTGGCTCAAACGGGCAAGTCAAGATTGCAATTTTGGCGTCCTCAATAACTTTAGGCATTTGGGGATGGCTCATGTCCTTGTCAACTATAATACCATAGACCAGTTCAGTATCTTCTAGTTTCCCACCGACTTTACCCTCCACCTTTATTAAATCCAGGTTAACATCTTTTCTCTCTAGATCGGCAACAGCTAACACAGCTTTAACAGCAATCTCAGCTAAGCTTCGCTTGCATCGGTTCACACTGTAGAAAAAAAGAAAAATTGTATTATATCGCGCAAAAATTGCTTCTAGAGAGAAAAAACTAGTATTTCACAAGGCATAGAACATTAGTCAAACACCACCCAGGATATACAGTTCAAAGCTCAAAAGAAGCTCCTGACTGAAATTTGCTGGCTGTACTCTGCAAGCATATTTTTCTTGTGCAATCTAAAGTTACGGAAACTACAGTTCTTCAACAACCTTGTTTGCAAGGAACTGCAGGCTCTTTTGTATGTCAGCTACCAACTCATCACATATATCAGACAGTAATTAATGAATCTGAACAACCACAAAATCTAACAGTTAACACATCTAAAGCTGTGAAACATAGCATTGATGTGGCCGTTACAAGTTATTTATCCATCCACCTGGCCATTCCTAGTGAGTCGGCTCAATCCGTTTGAGATAAAGCAAAGTGGATATAACCTCTTGCTGGTTTGCTATTCTGTTCTTATGTAATTTAGCTTCATGGTTACATTTCACATCATTAAAGATATCCACTAAGCTGATTATTGAGCTTATGTATTATCCCAGAACACATCAAATGATCTTAAACACTTACATCTTGGAAGATAAGGTAGTCATGCAAGTCTGAACCAGAGGCTCAATATTGGAAGCCGAAAACTCAAACTTCTGAGATATCTTCTCCAAATGTTCTGCAGCAATTCTGGATGCCATCTCATACCCTTCGGCAACCCTAATTGGATGAATCCCTCGCTCAAGAAGCTTCTCGGCCTGCTCAAGCAGCCCCCCAGCCAAAACCACAACCCCAGTAGTCCCATCCCCAATCTCATAATCCTGACTCCGGGACAGCTCCACCATCAGCTTCGCAATCTGGTTGTCCACATCCATCTGCTCCAATATTGTCGCTCCATCATTCGCTACCACCAACAAAATCACAAGATCAAAACCCTAGCCATTCAAATCGTTTCTCGAAGCATAAAATAGCTAGTGCTTAACATAGCAAGTGTCACTCACTAATTGTGACATCGCCGTCGGGGCTTTGGAGCATCTTATCCATGCCTTTCGGTCCAAGCGAGGTTCGGAGGATCCTGGCCACAGCTTTGCCCGCGGAAATGTTGGATTTCTGAGCATCTAAGCCTCGCAGCCGGCTCTTCTGCCCCTGCTCCCGCAGAATGATAAACTGCCTGCCGTACTCGTCGAACGCGAGCGCCATCTCTACAAAATGAGCTTGGCGAGGTCAATCGATCTGGTAACTGAAATAAACTACAAAGCTGATCTCATCGACGGAGGTTGAGATCCGAAGCGAAGAGTAGAAGAAGTGTGTAGAAGGTGACCGATTTGAACTTATGCGCGGTGTTGCTCTCATTTTGCCCTAACTCGGGTCTCCGGGTCGACTCTGTTGACTCGAAGGTTTAACGGGCTAGTTTATTTGGGCCGAGCACGTTTTGAGCCCATTTTCTTATGAGATCGGAATTGCTTTACGATGCGCTGTAACTTGCGAGTTTCGACTGATGATCTTTTGTTCACTAATTATGATTATAGAATTAAACATTTTCAGGAGATTGATTAACATGTTGATGAGTTAATTTTGTTTTATTTGAAGTTAGTTTTTTTGTTTATAAGTTATGTTAAGTTTGTGTTGTCAATTTGAATCATCAAATATATACGAAAATAATTTTTTTTTATATTTTTATAAATTTTCATTCAATCATATAAAGTTTTAATTTTTTAACTGCATGAAAATATATATTTCGAAAATAAAAATATTTGTTAACAACTTTCGAAAATGATCACAGCTTTTGACGTGAACATTATTATGGCTCATTGCATATTTTAATCTAAATATTTTTGTGAGATTGATCAAGTAATCAAATACACAGACTGTTTGATGTTTCTTGATTTGATAAGTTGATTAAAAATTTATTTTATTTATAAATTATTTAAATGCTTAGAATGAAGGATTTTTTTTACTGAAATTCAAAGAATCTACTCTTTCGTGGTCAATCTCCAACAATCGAATTCATGATTAATCAAATCCTAAATTTCATATAAAAAAACATTCAACCAGTTCAACTATCCGTAAGCGAACTTTTAATACGAAATATTTATTAATAATCAATAAAGTTCATCAAAAAAAAAATTTAACCAAATCTAATCGAACCATGTGATATGATTTTTTTGACTAACGATTCGGTTTGATTTCAAATTTCTTAAATCAATAACCAACTATTTAATTTGGAATCGAACTAAATTGTTACACCCCTTCCAACCACCGAAAAACCTAAAATGTAGCGGAGGCCTCTACCCACCACGGGCAGCTCCAAACCATCCATGTCCTCCGGTTTCTCACCTCGCTTCGGATTCAATATATTAACCCATTGAACCCTCGTCGGATCCACCTCCTCCTGCTTCTAACATTGGTGACAAAGTCAGAAACTGAATCAAGAAAAATAATATACAGACATGGCACGCCGAGTGGTCATTCTGGTTCTAGTCCTCCTTGCCATCCTCGGAGTTGTTCTGGGCGACGCACCCAAGGCCTCACCAGGCGCCAGCGCATCAGCCACGCCCGCTGCTGATAGCCCGGACAGCATTGGACCTGTTGACGACCCAGCAGGAGCAGAAGGCGCGGCTGATGTGGTTGAGGGTCCTGTAGGCGGGCCTACTCCGTTGGGCGAATACGCCGCAGCAGCAACATCACCTACAGGCTCCAGCGGTGCCACAGCTCTTCACACCTCTGCTGCTGTGGGAGGAGCCGCTGCAGCCTTGGCAGGCCTCTTCGCCTAAACGCTGACTTGACAAGAAAATGTAATATTCATCACACTTTCTCTCCTTCCAGCAGCAACATGTTGCCCCTGGTTTTCTTCGTAGATGAACAGCGTCGACCTTTCGACAGTGTTGGCCGAATCATTTGAGATCTTCAATGCATGCTATAGATATAATCTTCTGCCTCAAAGAACATTCCGAATAACATTAACTCATGATTCATATCTCAAATTAGATGCAAGAGAACCTAACTTAACAACAAAAGCAGAAAGATTCATTATAGAACCTAACTGCCAACCTTCATAACAATATACATTACTAGAATGTTACTTAAGCATTTTTTGAAACCAAACAAGTAGCTTAATAGTATTTGAAAGAGGTGTTATAATCACAAAAACAAAAAGATTATAGCTTTGACTAATGGCATTTATCAAAGAAAGCAATGTTAGAAGCTCCAGTTTTAGACATTATGCAAATGAATACATTTAAAACTACAGGAACGCCAACATAAAACACATTTAATTATATCTACAACGTAAAAGCAAAAACAACAGGCATTTCACAAGCACATTAGTTTTCTCATTGACATCAAATCCTCATGAGTTGCTCGACAAAGTGTGTGACATAAGTTACTGTTTTCAATTACATACCCTTCTGCAACAGTTACAACTGATGTGGTTGTCATCTCACATATAAATACTATACGCTTGTGTAGTGACTATATTTTGCATTCTAGAAAATAAAAATATTTTATATTAACGTAACGATAATAAACAATCCGATGAAGTATACCATCAAAGAGACAAGCCAAATCAGAACCGATTGACTTCACATTAATCTATTCAAATTAACAACATATATTAGAGTATAAAGACACTAATATATTTAATTTGGTTTGAAGTTTTACTTGTTGTTTCAAATTTTAACAAATTATAATTTAGTTTCTCAAATTGAACAAAATAAACTAAACTATTTCATTATATTTAAAAGTTATATAATATAAATTACTATGTTTATATTATTATTTATATAAAATATTCTCTATATAATAAATAAATTTATGAAAAAAAAATTAAATTGAATTAAATCTAATTGAGATAAGGAAATATGTATGTTTTCGCTTATTACTTTTCAATGTATTTGAAAACTTATTTTTTTTCATGCGAGTGAAAAATTCCAAACACAATTTTGCGAACTGATGTTGGTGATTTCTATTGGTGGGAGATTCAATCGATATTATTCCGATTCCATCGTCGTCAGTCTTTGTACGGTTGAGTTCGCGATGTGATTTTATTACGCATCGTGTATTGGGTTTTGCTGATCTGTTGCAGCTGAAAAGGTGATGCCCTAGCTTTCGATTCTTGTCGATCTTGTTATCATTGAGTGTTTAGATGATTCTGAGTCGATATTAAGGTTCTGATCTTGTGATGAATTGCGGATTGATGGGAAAGGAATTGTCTTTTTTTATACTGTGATTTATAGGGTCGTCACGGTGTAATTCGAACCCTGTGCAAAAAGATATTTGTGACCTATTTTTATTAATTTGAAAAAAATAATATATATATATCTACTAAAGATATGAAATTTGAATACTAATTTTATTTGTAATTTTTTATGTTTGATTATTTTTTATATAAAAATCTAACAAATGATTAAAATAGAAATAAATATTAATTGAATGTATTACCAATGAAGATAGTTAAAGTATTTATACTATTTTCAAAAGAAAATGGATTGTTGAAATGTATTGCATGCAACGTCTAATAGTTATGACTCCACAATTTTTTTGGCATGTTACTACAATATTTCCTTAAATTAAACTCTACATAGGATTCTAGAAAGTTCCATACTCTTCTCTTATTTTCACTTCTCCCTGACTATTTCTTCTGGTCTTCTTTTATACTTTTCTTAGGCTAGCTTCATGGGCTGATTCACTTTAATCTAATAAGACATTGATATTCAACACTCGCTCTCAACGCTA
Source organism: Kalanchoe fedtschenkoi (assembly GCA_002312845.1). Taxonomy (NCBI): domain Eukaryota; kingdom Viridiplantae; phylum Streptophyta; class Magnoliopsida; order Saxifragales; family Crassulaceae; genus Kalanchoe; species Kalanchoe fedtschenkoi. The sequence continues at coordinate 789,612 of NQLW01000034.1, read as the reverse complement.
AATTTTGATTTTTTTCTCGGTGGTATCTTGATGTTAAAATCGTATTCTATCATGTATTCCCGCTTCGATTAGTCTTCCTTGAACTTTTGATCATATTGAACAACTTTGTCTCATCTTCGAATGATTCTCAGTGCTTGTGAACCTTCTTAATTATTCTCTAATGTTTCGCATTGCGCCTAACTTCATCAAAGTCTTATTCTGAATTGAGTCGACTCATCTGAAAGAGTAATTTATTACTTGTAAGAAGGATTAACATTCAGAACAAAAAATCAAATTATCCACCTTACTATAGTGCTCTAAACTACATAGTTTATATTTCAATAACCAATCCTATTGCCAAATGTTAATATTTTATTGATTGTCACACGATATTATTAATGAAGATATTAGCTATTTCACTTTTGGTCATTTAATTTTTTTCAGCTTAATTGCTTATATTAGACTCGAAGTTAGGATTAGAATTACTTGATCAGAAATTACAATGATCCGAGGATAAATATATCACAACAAATCTTATGATTTTTTAATGCATTTCTATTTCACCATTTATTTTCTGGCAGCTACAACAACTACATTTTTCAGTATCCTAGTCGAAACAGAGAGCTCCTAGGATTGACGATCTTCCTTATCTTCAACGTATTCTAAGTTTTTCTTGCGCAATTTTCGGTCGTGACCAACACGTTCCATGTCCCCTCCCCTCACTCTCCCTAAATCTGATACCAATAGCCATCTAACATCAATTGAATTCCTAATTTAACATTATGTGTAGGAGATGGCTTCATTTTGATGTTCGATTTTACTTTTTGAAACTATTCTCGTGGTAGCGGTTGAGGTTGAGGTAGCAGATAGGTCTGTTTTTCAAATGTTTCAGACGCATCCATTACCTTATTTGTCAAGAAATAGAGTATAATCAATCGACAATCATATGTTGAGAGAAAAGTTTACTTCAAGAAGTATATCGCAATACAATGCTTACCCCTTATGTTTGATTTAAGACTAGAAACAAAAGAAAATGAGAGATCTTTCTACATTATAATCTTTCTTTTTTGCTGGTTAGAGATAAAAAAAACTATAAAGAAAATTATAAAATTTAATTTAATTTTTCTTCTAAATTTTTATGTATTTTCTCCTCCCAAAATTCCTCTAAATCATACCATAGAATTATGTTCACTTTTTTATTTACTTTTAATCTATCAAATTTTCAGTGAAAAATATTAAATCATAAATTAAGCAAATTATAATGCAATTAAACTAACTAACTTATCCCATATGAATTATTATTATTTAACTTTTTATACAGAATTATAATAAATAAATTTTCTATTCGCTAGCATGAAAATTCCAGTGTGTGTTTCAGCCTATTAAAATTTATTTATGAAAAATTAATCTACTACATGTTTCGTACGTATTATTTATACGTAATTATTAATATACTATAAATAATATTACCTAACACAGATTTCTAAACATAAATTTTCTCTCCTCTGTTCACAGGTCTTACGGTTTACAGCCTCGCTGCTTAGGAGTTGCTCCGGTGGGAAGAGGAAAAAGTCTGCGAAGGGCGGCTGCCAAGTGTGAGGACTGGCTGCCGGAAGGCACTTAGCCTGGATTAGGAAGTCGAAGATATCTGTAAGGGTCGCCTCCTCTTCGTCTGGATTGGGGCGCTTTGTCCACTTGGGGCCCTGTGCAATCGATCCGGTTGCACAGCCTAATAGCCGGCCTTGGTGATTTAGAACTGCAATTTTGAGATTCTGAGATTCTGGATTGTAGTTTTTGATAGTGTGAAACCTTTAATTTGATGTGAAGGTTTGAGATGTTTTTTAATGCTCAAATTTATCAATTGATTTAACCATTTGCAGCGGTCCTAGCATATTGACCTAGGCAGTTTCCTATCAGTGCTATCCCACTGCGTAAATCGACCATCGCCAGCATGGCAGGTACCTTGCTTGTATGATTTTTCAAATCTGACTATCTTTTTATGTTTGCTGTAACTGAATATCTTTTGTCACTAGAAAGTACATTCTCTGGTATGGTGATGGTGATTATTGCAATTGTGATTGATATCAGGGGATGGCATTGAGAAGATTGGAAGGAGAGGCAGGGCTGCTGTGGTAGTACTTGGCGACATTGGTCGTAGTCCGCGCATGCAGTACCATGCCCTTTCACTTGCTCGCCAAGTATGTAAAGATTTTTGATTTGTTTTCAGGGGGACAGTTTTGGTTGTGTGATTGCCAACGCCTACTTATTTACATTTCCCAACTTTGGCAAATTGCTAGCTTATTTCAGTGTGAATGTATGCATAGTCTGGGGGGATGAATGTTTTATTTTTGTTTCAGCTATAAAAAGATGAAAAAAAAACTACAAAAATGTATGCTTTGTCATTTACAGTTCATTTTCCCAAGCAAAGATTAATTTATATGACTATCAGTGCTGTTATACTCTCGATTTTTGATTGTTGATTCCACCTGCTATGATTTTCACCTTACTTATTTGCACTGAAAGCAAACAGCAATTGAGAAAGAGGATTTGTGATTTTTTTTTTTGCATCACATTTACATTTTGTGAGTACTTCAGACCATAAGATTCTGAATGTTGGCTGCCATAGATTTTAAAGAGAAAAGTAAAACTATTTTCTTAAGGGAGACACAACAAACATTCAAATCTTGATAATACTATGCTGACAATCCACAGTTGCCGAATCAGTTTTGTAGTTCTTTGCATCTTGCCTCTAGTGATGGTAAAGGGCACTTAACTGGCAGGCTGATAGTTGCTGAAGTTCTGTTTGTATATATATAAGAAAGTCTTAGGTTCACTTTGATAACTGACCAATGTTTCTCTGGGAAAGTTGGGGATTCGTTATGCTCTGGGAAAAGTTGAGGATTTGTTAATATATGTCTTGAAAGAGGGCTTGGTTACATGCAATTATAGAAAACCCAAGAAATGTTTAAGATCGAAAAACATGCAGCCAGTGCTATTTCTTTATTCGTGCGTGATGCTGATGCTTTGATACTACTTGACCTCTTTCTGTTTTTACAGGCGTCTCTGGAAGTTGACATAGTTTCATATGGAGGTAAATGTTTCCACATGGCATTTTCACGTCTCTGCTTAACATGATGGTGATTTTAGCCGCTCGTGTTTGTTGGCTTGTTTTAAAAATGATGGTTAAATGAATATCTGACTTTTCAGATTCCGAATAAAGTGAAAGTTGAGAACTCATAGTTTGAATCTCATAAATCACTTGATTAGCTTTATCATGAGGAAATATCATCTGACTTATTGAATTTTTTTATAGGTTCTGTTCCCCATTCGGCTGTTATTGAGAACAGTTCTATTCATATTCATGAAATGGTAACAAAAAATACACTTGATCTAATTTTTTTAGCCACCAATCGTTTCAATCTAGCTCAGTATTTTTGATGGCCAACCATAATTGTCACTTCTACCTTCTGTAGAGACAATGCCCGAAAGTTCCCCAAGGCATTCCGAAGATTATGTATCCCTTCATACTTTTGATCAAGCCTGCAGTTCAGTTTCTAATGCTGATTTGGTATCTATGTGTCAAGATACCTTCTCCGGATGTTTTTATAGTGCAGGTGTGCATTGTCTCAGTGATTTTTTTCTCTCTTCAAAATTAGGTTTGTGTGTCATTGATTCATTTTCTGAGCTTAATTTTTGTTTCTTCTGAATGTCAGAATCCCCCATCTGTTCCCACCCTGGTTGCTGCTAAATGGGCAAGCTGGCTGCGGAGTGCCTCATTTATTATAGACTGGCATAACTTTGGTTACACATTGTTAGGATTATCTCTCGGAAGAAATAGTCGTTTTGTTGCTATTTATCGTTGGTAATTATCCCACTTCCTTTTAGGATTGTTTTTTCTGGATTCTGATGTCAATTTCACATCTCTTGAATCCTTCTGAAACCATAAATTTACTAGGTTTGAGAAGCATTATGGGCGTGAAGCAGATGGTGCTCTCTGTGTGACCAAGGCAATGCAGCATGAGTTAGCTCAGAATTGGGGAATCAGGTTACTGAATCTCTCAATATTTCTCAGCAATGCATTTCTTTGATTTATGTTCTGTTTAAGATGAAATATGTATGTTATATTCTGATTTTTGACACAGGGCGACTGTGTTGTATGATCAACCTCCTGAGTTTTTCCATCCTACTTCACTAATAGAAAAACACAAGGTCAGATGTCAATATGATGGTTCTTGATCGCTTAACTTTACGGAAAATAAAATGTAAATCTTTTCAGTTGTTTTGTAGATTGCATGATGACCTCAGCCACCCTCCAGCAATTAAAGATTGTGTTACTACTGGTAGGCTATAATACCAATAAGGTCGTCATAGATTTCTTGACTTATTGAAGTTCACATTATAGAACTTAAATTTTATTTTGCAGGAGTACAAAAAGAGGCAAATAATTCTTTAATGGAGACTCTGTTCACTTACCAGAGTGATACTGATATATTCTTGAAGACAAACAGACCAGCTCTAATCGTAAGCAGTACTAGCTGGTGAGTTATCTTCCGTAGTTTTACGTTTTGGTCATTTGAAAGACTAAGTAGAACTCACCCTTTCATTTCTAGATGGCATCCTATTAATCTTTTTTTTTTAAAGATTTTTTTTGTAAAAACCCTTAAGCCAAAGAGGTCTTGCCTCGAAAAGATACAACACCTGTCTGTTAACAACAGCATTACTGAAACTTCACATCAAGAACCATATGACAACAGCTGACTAAGGAGCCCAACATCGGGCTCACAAGTAGCCAGACACCTACTATACAACAATAATCCATAAACAAAACATTTACTATCAGCTTAAGTTGAAAAATACGCTCTTAACTGTCACTATTACTATCACTGCTGATGACTGCTTCGCTGGATCATGTCAATTTGTGCCTCATAAGCATTTGGGCACTTCATTTGAATCAGGACTAATGCCCATCACTTTGCTCTATCTTCTGTCTCACTTTCCTTCTTGACTGTGATTTCAGCCAGCAGCTCATTTACTCTTACTGAATTTTTCCTGATGAGTGGGTCCTATGATCTGATCCCAATGTGTGTATGTTGATGTTAATACTCTGGAACACGGCCTGACACACCTCATCAGTATATCCACATTCGAAAACAAGTGATACTTTGTTTCCATTTGATGTAGGCAAAGCAGTTTGTATCTACAAATTTAATTTTGCAATTTTATCCTTTGTCAGCAGTTTATCATGTGCATTCATATATGCAATAAAGAATTATTTTGGGCACGATAGCTTATTTCAAATAATGTGAGACCAATTAATGCCTGACTAATGTGAGCATAAGTGGCCTAAGTTATCTTGAATGCGCTCCAAAACTATAAACGTATATTTGTTTTTCCTAAGACATTTGTAATGTTGTGGGTGGTATTGTAGCTACCCATTTGAGCTTATTGCAAATTGTACTTACGAGTCCTCTTCTTGTTTCACGTGGCAATGGATTCATTTTAATATAGTTTGTAAAGAAATATTAAGGTTGCTGGACTGACAACTCAATCTTGGAAATTTGTATCAGGACTCCAGATGAAGATTTTGGTATACTTTTAGAAGCTGCAGTTATGTATGATAGGCGTGTTTCTGCAATTTTAGGTGAAGATGATTCAACCGCTGACAGTTCCCTGTGGAAAGAAATTGCCGATGGGAGACAATATTTATACCCAAGGCTGTTGTTTGTCATTACTGGTACTATTTTTTTAATCTGAATACAATGTTTCATCTATATTTTCATTATATTGTTGGTTACATAGCCAATGACATATGTTCTGACTTAAGGTAAAGGACCGGACAAAGCCAGATATGAAGAAAAAATGAGGAAGCTACGTCTCAAACGTGTGGCATTCCGCACATTGTGGTTGACAGCTGAGGACTACCCACTTCTTCTTGGTTAGTTGCCGT
>NQLW01000034.1:765366-783336 GCA_002312845.1 Kalanchoe fedtschenkoi | reverse complement strand
TTCTCAACATTCTTTCATTGTCAGATGCTCTTTAGAGGGTTCCCTGAAGAATCTGCTGCGCTAAGATCACTGAAAGACGGCGTTCTTAAAGCTGGATCATCCCGTTGGGATTCAGAGTGGGAGGAGCATGCCAAGCCCTTGATATCCAAAGTAAGAATACAGTTTGCCTTTCTCTGATTCTATTGATTGCCCTGTTACACTAAAGGGAGGGAGTAGGAATTGATGGCGGCGAGATGAAACATTTCCAACTATGTGTCATGCCACGCAGGTCATCTCGCAGAGGCGGCAATGATGCATTTGGTGAGCTCTGTGAAGGCAGTTTGAAAGTGCTGGTTCTGTGGATCTGAGGTGCCGCAGTGCACTCCTGATAAACCTCAATTACGCCATTGTCAAGTTGAATTGTCTGGTTTGCTGTGGGCTTGCTTATTTATTAGGTTCAAATGTGATAGTTCCATGCAAATATTTTGATATCAGAAATTTGTAAGGAACTTGAATGCAATTGTTTCTTATTCACATGGATCACGACTCCCTGTCTTGTCATTTCAAACGCACAGCTTCGATAGTCTTTTTTTTGGATAGACACATGAATTATGGACATTATTAATGGAGAACTGTCACTTGTTGTTCTGAAAAATTAAAATGACACGTGACTCTAACTAATTGGATATAAAAAGTTTGATTTTTTAACTTGTCACATGATTGTTAAACTGTAGACTGTAGTGCAGTAGTTTTCAAATAATTGATTCATGGTTTATGTGGTAGATATGATTAGCTCAAAAATAACTCCTCTTTGAGTAATAAAAGCATCACCAGACTCCTGACCACTATTTTGTAGGAGGGTCATCTAGTTCAACTCCTTAGCTTTCTATCTTCTCCATATCCTCTTCCACTTAAGCCAACAGTGGATTAGAGGGACCACTATTTAACCCCATAACTGTCGGGGCCCATGGCTTCACAAAGCAACTCGTTGTAACTTGAATGTGTTAAATTTTCCCCTTAAAAGCATGGAAAAGAGAGGAAAGGGGGAGAAGATAAGGAAAGAAGTACGACTTGAATCGCCACCACCATCATGCTTCAGCAGAGCCACTTAGAGAGCCAAAGCTCAACAACTTGCAAAACAAGTTAAAGTGACATATAAGAACCGACTGACGTGATAGTGTGAATAGTCATTAATGAAAGAGATTGTGCAGTTATAAGTGGCGTCCATCCTTCTTCTCCAATTGCAGATGTGAAAAATTTGCACAAAAACATTAGGCTAAAATACAAACAAATTTCCAATAGTATTAAATTGAGTGAAATAAATATATATTATTACTAATTATTTATCAAATTTAATATGTATTAAGTGAATTTATAGAATTTTGTACAAAATGTTAAATGTGATGCATTAGTATTGGTGTGCAATGATTTCTATATGAATTGTGATTATGAAGTAAGTAATTTTTTACTTTTTAAGGTATGTGACAATATTAATTACGCATTGAAATTGTTAAATAACACGTAAAAGTGGACAAACAGATACTAGTTAAGTGACAAATAAAAATGACATAAAAGATACTCAAGAGTGCCTAATGCAAAAAATAGTGTCCGAGAAATTAGCTCCTCGAGAAGCAATCTGGCACACTCCAAAATGATGGGGGCTCACATTTTGACACCAAACAAACGTTATAGTCGACAGACCCAAAAAGAAGATTGGGAAACTCCATATATCTCTCGACATCGTGTAGGTAAGAATCGAATTTTCAATACTCCCAGGATCAACATGAGTCCAATCCAAGTCGTCAATATGATCTGGATATAATGTCTGAGTTTGCCTCAGATGTAGTTTGCCTAGTCTTGTAAGTTATTAATGAACGTGGATGACAGCAGACTCTAAAATTTATGCAGAGACTTATTTAGGCGTGGGGATTTCGTGTGCGAGTTTTGTGTATTTGAGATATGGTTGTGAGTTATCTTTTGTAAACTTGAGGGGTTTGTAATTCTTGCCTACATATAAAGGTTGGAAAATATGAACTGTTTTATATGAAATGAGAAACACAACGTAGAGGTGATGTGGATATTCTGGAGAAATTGCGTTCTCTGATTTCCTTCTGGCGAAGCTCCGGTGATATTGATTCTTAGTTTTCTACATGGTATTAGAGCGAATTCGACTCTAATTAGCTTCCGCTATCTTTCCCAAGCATAACCTCAAGTTCATGGAGAATTTTAATGACTGATTTGACTTCTGCTACATCTTTGATGACGGTGAATATATGAACGGACGCATAGGTAATTCTTAGAGATGATTTGTCTTTTGTGATTGCCGCTGAAGTCACTGGATACAGTATCGTGAGTGAACTGCTCGCTAGGACAGAAAATTACATCAAATGGAAGTGCTCGATGAAAATTGCCTTGTCGGCTAAGTCAAAGTTGGATTCGTTCGAGGTGAGTATCCCAAATCTTCTGATGTGAATCTTCATCCGAAATGATAAAAGTGCAATGATATTGTCATGTCTCGGCTAATTAGCTCTATAAGCAAAGAAATTATTGATTATATCTACATGCGTCCGTTGTTGCTACGAGTGGACAAACATGAGTATTCAGCTTTTTGGCTCAAATGAAACTAGAATTTTCAGTTTAAAGAAAAACCTAGCTTTTTTCAGTGTGAGATGTCAGTAGCAATGTTTTATTAAAAGACAATAGACTTTTTGGCAAGACTATGAAGCTATGAAGCAAATTTCAATTTGTCCTCATGGAAGACCGTGTATATGCTTTGATTTTGTGATAAGAAAGCATAATAAAAGGACTCATCAAGTTCTTAATGGAGCTAAATGTTGCCTTTGTGCCGCTAAGAACTCACATCCCGACAATGAGTCCTCCTAACTTTAAATATAGTTTATAACATGGCCTTACAAGATGAAGCTAAGAGGAATACTAGCATATTGCCTCAGATTGAAAACTATGCCTTATACGCAAATAACCAAAACCAATATCCCAGTCACTTAGGACATCCATCTAATTTTGGCAGAGGAGGTAACAGTGGTCAGAACAAAAATGCTATTACAAGAAACAAGAATAAGAAGAACTCATACTCCACCTTTTGTCAAATGCATGATCATACCAAAAATACTTGTTATAAGTTGATAGGATATCCAGTTGGATACAAATTTTATAAAAATTTAATTACACAACATTCAAATGGAAGCAACAAGAATGCACAACCAAGATCACAATTAGCAATGGTGGAAACAGTTCTGTGCTGGACAATGACATTTCAAATTGTTCTACTTCACCTCAATTTTCTTCAAAATAGGTTCAACAAATTTTAGTGATGATACCTAGATTGAGGACAGCGGAGCAACATATCATATATATTGTAATTCATATTTATTCTTAAATTTGATTAGTTGAATAACAAGTGTAAAGTTACTTTGCCTATTGATTCTACAGTATTTGTGACATGGAGGAGTTTGTGCTTTAGGCAAGCATTTGATCTTGAAGATTATTCTATATATACCAAATTCTATGTTCAGTTCGGTATCTATTAGAAGGCATATTTGGGATAAAAGTTGTTATGTTTGGTTTGATTCTAACAAATACAATGTTTATGACCTAGTGGACAAGAGGGTTCTCGACACTAGTTAATTAAAAAGAGGCATATACCAGATAAAAACTACTGAAGCACCTGTTACTTCACATTCAGTGCATCATTTTGGGCCAGTTAATGCAGATATAAATATTGAAATTTGGCACAACAAATTGAGGGCATCTTCCTTTGCCAAGAACGTCTCTTATTTTACATCGGTCGTGTCTAATTGAGTGAATAAAAAGAGAAGTTTCAATGTTGTATATGTCCTTTGGCACGACAATGCAAATTGAATTTTACTCTAAGTACCACAAGCACTGACAACACATTCCAATTTATACATGGAAATATTTGGGGATCTTATTCAATAAATAAATTACACGGCCCCAAATATTTTTTTATTCTTGCTGATGATTATATTAGGTGTACTTAGACTTATTTGTTGAAAACCAAGTGGAAGTGCATAAAATGGTTATCAATTTTTCTACTTGGTATATCTACTCATATTGATGCCAAAGTCAAATATTTTCGTAATGATAATAGAATTGATTTTTTTAATAAGAAACTAAGGCAGGTTCTCAATTTACAAGACTGTCTTCATTAAACAAGTTATTTTTATACTCCTCAACAAAATTTTTGAAATGAAACATAAACATTTATTAGAGATCGCAAGAGTTTTGAGGGTCCAGTCTAATGTAACTAAATATTTTTGAGGAGATTGTATACTTACTTCCACATACCTCATTAACCGGTTACCTACTACAATAATTTTAAAACGAAACTTATTTTGAGGTCTTATTAAATGCAAAGTCATTTTTGGAACATTTAAGAACCTTTGGTTGTATGTGTTTTGTGACTACACAAGTACAAGAAAAATACAAGATGGACATGAGGCCATTACCTTGTGTTTTGCTAGGATATCCTCATGAGAGCAAAGAATACAAGGTGTTCCATCAACTCATAAATATATTATAAGTAGGCACGTCTCTAACATGTATCCCGCATCTCACATACATGTCTCAAATTGAACCATCGGTTCTTATTTCATGTTGAATTTGATATGACTCAATTAGATTACATACTCACTACGACTCAAAAACTAAGAATTACAAATCATAGTTCAATAATCTCATATAAGTCAACTTATTCTCTTTGCTACTCGATATGAGATATTTTGCCAAAAACTCATACACAATAATTAATCTCTTTATTAGCACAAACTCCCTTCTTGGTCCTTTAGTATATAGGCTGAAGATTGTATCATTACCCATATCAACCTGCCCCAAGAGACATGTTATATTTGCGCGTCTTTAAAGTAACACTAACACATTGAATGCTCATTCCATCATCTCCTTTACTCTATGACAACCTCGCCTCTCTTTAATCTTAAGACACTCAAAAACATTCTCATTGATTTCAAAGTAGCGTTGATCTTGAGCTTGATCGGCAGCCTGAAATTTGAGAATCTACAACTCCATTTTCGTACATGGCTTAAAATTCTGGAAGAGATTTATACACACGTTTGATTGTCAAATTTTCTGAATTTTCACGGAAAAGCAAATTAGGTAAACTTATGATCTGACTCGCAACCAATTCAGATTTATATTCAAGACAAAATTCGGATAAAAATCGAAGTGAATTTTTATTATTAATTACTCGGGTGCTGCTTCGCAGAAACACGTTCGTCCAACGCAGCAAACTTTGAAACTTGATACATTTAAAGTTGCTGCTCCAAGACAGGCCAAGTTGGCTCCCAATGCCGCGGCATTCTCATTTCTCAGCGAGTGACGTCCAGCTGTTGCCTCGCCAGCCTCCAGGAGCAACCCTCACTCCCCACTTGCTTCCTCATTCTCAAATCTCTCCTACACCGTCATACATTAAACACAACACTACAACCTCATCTTAATATCATACTAAACTTATTGTTTTCTGCCTAATCAAATGTATGAAACCTATTGACCTCTTGGGTATAAATTTCAACATCAAAATGATTTATTCCAAGGATATGTATCAGTCCAATAAAAGTCTGGAAACAGCCACCCAAAATAGAATAATTTTAAATTATAATTATAATTAATTGTAATAACATTGACTAAAACCATCGTATTTTGGACGGTTTATGAGACTTTATGTAATTACATATAAGTAGCCTAAATTTAGATAGTACTCTGCCGGTGTTTAAATCATAAACACGTTTTCCTCAAAAACAATCGTAAACATGTTTCCTTAATCACAAACTTTACCTCACCAATCTATGACGTCCAATCATTTCATTACACGTGTCACTTTGTCCCACTACCTCATCTCCCGACTTCCTATTTATACCCTGTCTACCGTTTTCAGCGGTTCGCAATCCAACTCTCTAAACTATCAAAACAACAAGCCTGCAAACAATGAAGGTCAAAAATTTGTTGAGGAAGGGCTTCTCGCCCGCCGACGCCGTTGACGGCGGCGACACTCCCTCCCACCACTCCTACTACTCATCATCTTCTTACTCAACCCCCTCCTCCACCGTCAGCTCCGCCAGCAGTCTGCAGAGCAACCTCTCCCTCCAAACCCTCCCCTCTGTTCCCTCCCTCCAGACCGCCCTATCTCCCGACTCCGCCCTCCACCTCTCCGTCGCCCACGCCCTCACTTCATCCCTAGCCACACCGCCCCACCTCCGCCACGGCCACAACTCCACCGTCTCCTCCCTCGCTGTTCACAACCACCTGCTCTACGCGGCCTCCGGAAACCAGATCTCCGTCTACGACGTCTCCACCCCAGGAAGCCTCAATCTTCTCGACTCGTTCTGCGGCAACGACCCCAGCTCCGGGTCAGTCAAATCCATCGCGTTCTGCAAAGGGAATGTGATCAGCTCCCACCAGAGCGGCAAGATCAAAATCTGGAGGTTCGAAAAACAGAGCAACAAGCACAAGCTGGTCACCACTCTGCCCACGGTCAACGACAAGCTGCGCCACTTGATCTTCCCGGCTAGCTACGTGCAGGTTCGGAGGCATAAAAAGCGGATGTGGATCGAGCACAACGACGCCGTTTCAGGACTAGCAGTCAACGAGGAGCTCATGTGCTCTGTCTCTTGGGACAGGAGCTTGAAGATATGGCGGCCGAGCGACTTCAAGTGCCAGCAATCGATTCCCGCGCACGAGGACGCCGTGAACGCGGTGGTCGTGTCCAAAGACGGAGTCGTCTACACAGGCTGCGCAGACGGGCGGATCCGGGTCTGGGCCAGACCCGGAACCGGTAACAAATACGTGTTGATCGCGACGCTGGAGAAGCACAGGTCGGCTGTCAATGCGCTGGCACTGAGCGCCGACGGCGGGACGCTGTTCTCGGGTGCATGCGACCGGTCGATCCTGGTGTGGGAGAGGGAGGACAGCGCGGGGTTTATGGCGGTGACCGGAGCTTTAAGAGGACACGGGAAGGCGATACTGTGCTTGATTAACCACGGCGATATGCTGATGAGCGGGTCGGCGGATAAGACGGTGAGAATCTGGGCTAGGGGGGGCGATGGGAGTTTCTGCTGCTTGGCGGTGCTGGACGGGCACCGGAGCCCCGTGAAGTCTGTGGCGGCGGTTTCCGGGTCGGGTGGGGCGATTTCGGTTTACAGTGGCGGGTTGGATGGCGAGATTAGGGCGTGGGAGGTCACAGTCTCGGATTCGGTTAAGAATTCATGTGCTGCATTTTTATTGAATCAGACATGAAGGTTTGCTGCCCGATCTGGAATTCAAATAATTAATAGATTTGTGTGCATAGTTTGTTTGTTTATTTTTGGGTGCACAATTTCATGTATTTTAATTTCAGGCCAATGATTAGGGTTTGATGCTAGCACTTCATGCATTTTTCAAATATGTATGTAAACTTTGAGGTGAAAATAATGTAGCTTTTACCATTAAAGTGATGAAGTGAACTTCTTTTTATTTTATTTTTGACACACACTCAATCATTTTTTTTGAAAATAAATTTATTTACACACAATAATCTCCAAAAATTCAAATTCTAAAAATCAGAAGCAAATTTAAACATTTAGTAATCATTTCACAAAATATGGGTTTTGGTATGTTTAATCTGACCGGTTGTCAAACCATTTTTAAATTCATGATTTAAATCATGGTGATATCATACTCAGTACAAATATGTTGTGGAGGTGTGCGAGAGGTAACTCACAACGAGTCTGACTGGAACGACAATGCATGCAGAATGTGACCCCTAGCAATCCTGACAAATTAGAGGTTGGAAGGGTGCACGAGCTGACCCGCGATCGTATTCATTATTCACCGTTTAAAATATATTGAAAAATGAATTGTTAATTTTTTTTTTGTAAAAAAATGTGCATTTAAGTGGGTGACAATCTTGCCAATGGAACCCTGAAAAATAACATAAATCTAATGAGTGATTCATTTTCAAGGTTGCATCACAAGTGAAGTTATGTTAATATAGATTATATGAACATTATTGCTAGATGCCAATTCACTGAAATTAAGAACAAAGAAAGAATACTTGGTACGTACTTGATTTCGACTACAAGAGTTTTTATAAGAATCTGCAGTATCAGGTTGATTAATAAGTAGTAGCACTACGTATTAGTGCCAAATGCCTTCAACATGTGCAGGCATCATGTAGTTTAATTAGCTTAATCAAGGAACTTATTCTTTGCCGGAAATTGCGTTAATGGCGTTCGAATTACTTGAAAGCTTCATGTGTCAGCAATGAGAGGCTTTTTAAGTTTGTGGGATGCGACTATTGAACAAGATTGATTAGTTGCATGAAAGGGTTTATTTGATTTTCGGCAGCAACTTGTCCTTGACTCGCATTTAGTCACATATTTTTTATTCCTTAACAAGTTACTATCTTTGGAAGAGTGAATTAAATGTTATTAACATCGATTTTTTTGTACGTACAAATATCGAAGTAGGTGAAATCATGTTTTTAATGGAGGTTTGTAATTGGTTTAGGAAAAGTTAGAAGAAAATCATGACACTATCTAGACCTAGCCATTTATGGAGAGCTTAGAATAATGAAATATAATTAAGAGGTATAATTCATAAATATTAATGATATGTGTTGGACATGACGAAAGAGGTATCAATGAAACTAAATTCTATCTATCCCTCCTCCTTCGTCTTCTTCCCTTCCATGCCCTAATCTCCTATTCTCCTACTATCTCTCTAGTCTCATGTTCTCTTCTCAACTTATTCTCAGTCTCGTATAAGTTGATTTGCATCAAAGCATAGTAGAAACGAAAGTAAAAGTTTAGGCGAAGGAAGCTGCAATCAAAGTACCCAACATTTTATAATTGGACCAAATTTCTCTTTAATTTTTCATCTAATTGTTGTTGAGAAAGACAAATATAATCAGTCAAAAAAAAAAAACAAAAAAATAAGCTGTTAGGGTACATAAGCTAGGTATCCATATAAAATAACATCATTTTGGATTATTTTTTTGAGAAATTTTAGGTTTCAGGAGTTTTAGAATATTTAGCATTTTAAAGATTTGAGAGTTTTGCGTGTTTTAAAGGTAAGGTTTAGGATCTAGCAGAGTTTAAAGTTTCAATATTTTTGGAGTTTTGAAATAACATTAAAAATCTGTGATATTGAAACTCCTAAATCCTAAATCACTACAAACTCTATAATCTTAAAACTTCTAAAATCATTTAAAACAACACCGTTTGAACAACTCGAATACTTAACTTATATTTCCTGAAAAGATTACAGATGCCATGCACATTTTCCTTATAAAATTTTAAAAAGATTCTCAACTCTCTCAAATTTTCCTCGTCTCTAACATAATAATCAATGTACACAATTTTGATTAGGGGTGTAAGTGTTTATAAATAAAATTACTGGATATGAAGTGGTGGCATTTTATATAAGATAGGTAAGAGATTAATGTTTTTCTTTTTTTCTAGGTTTTTAGGGCTCTAGATATTTTATACCCTAAATACTCCAATATCCTAAAAAAACAAAATCCTGAAAGATAAGTGTCCGAAAATCCTAATATTCTTAAAACACTAAAAACCCAAAATTCTTACATCTTACACATTGAAACCCAAGACGACAAGAACCCTAAAAACCTTAAACAAACTTAAGATGTTATCTTTACTGATTCCTTGTCTAACTTTCATAAAGTGTTACATATTTTTTTTCTTCCCCATAATATCATTTTAGCATACGTATGCAGCATTGAATCCTTGGTGTTTATAGCAGCTTTGAATCCTCGGTGTCCATAGCACTTCTCCAACTTGACAGCATAAGAAAGATCAAAATAATGTCTTCTCTCAGTCATGATTTTTTGAGCGTGTGTTCTACTAAATTTGATCAAACAAGATAAATGCAAATGGAAGTTTGAAGTTTTCTTAAAACGGATAGCTACAGGGTGTAAAGTAGGGTTGTGGTCCGAAAAGGGGCATGCTACAACACTTCTACTCAAACCCTTGCGGACGCTGTCGAGTGGTACTCACTTGGATCTGACTACAAAGGGACAGAAAAGTCAACAACTTGGGCTGAGCTGCAACCCTATTTGGTTGTTTGGTAGCAGGTGGCATGACCCACTTATGATCACTATCCCATTCCCGGCCAACAACCAAAAGAGAGCCAGAGATAAGTGAAGATAATTGAGTCGTACATAGAGGACGCATCTCCACCCCTTCTTTAGTGTCAACTCTTACCACAATTTGCCCACCCTACACACTCACACCATTATCTTGAGTTTAGATGCTGAATTTAATCTTACATGTATAGTCTAGACTCAATTTATTTACCTCAAAAGTCAAAATGTTACAAATATATTTAACTCCATCTCGACCACAATCAGTGGCGATTCTAGAAATTTTAATTTGGGTATGAAAAATGAATATGTCATCTTAGGTATATTATTACACTCGCACCATAGCTTCGGATTTTTGGCTGGTCACGCGCGAATAGATGATAGAGATTTAGATGAAATTAAGTTGACTCTTGACTGAGTATTGGGTATTCGGATTTGAACTTAATGCCATAAGCATTTTTTTTCTATTTTTAATATATTATTTATATGTTCTTATGCATTATGAGTTGAATTTGGGTACATTGAGATGTTTTGAGTTGACTTTAAATTATACAAATTAAAAACTAGATTGGATATGGGGATATAAAATTAAAATTTAAACTAAATTAAAAATGTAAAAATTATATTTTTCCTTTTTTAATATGAATATAAATATTTTATATTAGATCTGTGTAACGACTGTTACACAGACCATAACCATATCACTGTATTAGAGCACAAATGCTTATTCAGTTTTCAACCAAATCCATCAAAGTGATCTCATGATGTATTCACTACCTTCACTTCTTATTGCGTTTGCAAAAAAAAAAAAAACAAACAAACAAACAGGCTGGTTGGAGATATTTGCATCTCCAAATCCTTAAACAATGTAACCCCAGATATTAGTGGCTCATGATCAACTTGACTGGGATTCACTAATACAAAATTAGTGATTGATTTACAAGTCGCAACCACGGCCAGGAAAAAAAGATATGGCAGCTAATACTCAATCTTAAACAAATAGAGATCATTAGAAGAACATGTTCGTTTCTTAATGCAACCAAATGGTAGAAACTTTAAACCAAGATTGTGTAGTTGCACTATATATGTGATGCCAAGATAATTAAGCTGATAACATTATTAAGCACAACTTGGATTACATATAAACTTCCTGTTCCAATCTTGCAATACTGTACATATATAATATTGCATTGTTTTGTCTAGTCCTGGAATTAATTAGGGTATGTACGTCACTGCTATCTCCGAGTCAAACTATAGTATATGCTATTGTGCTAACTAGATGCTCAGATTCAAATGTATGCAGAGTCTACAAAAGATCTAAACATTTATAGAATATATTAGTGGATAGTTTTCAGTGATGAAAAATTTATTGAATGGTTTAATAAGACTTGAGGACGTCCCTACACAGTCAGAAACCCTAAACTCAAGTATACAGAAAGCTGAGAAAAAGGATAGTGGATGGGAATGACATACACATTTCACATTTACAGGTAGATGTGGGCACAGATGTCGAGCGTCGAGTCAACACATGCTAATATATTCGAAGGTTGAAATGTTTGAACGTGTTAAGAAACGTCTGTGATGAGATTATATCAGATGTGTAAGCATTTCGACTTTCAAGCCTCGCTTGTGGAAGCACAAAATGATTTATCTACACAACTTGCCAACTTGGATATGTATCAATTAACACGCTCCACCGCGCTAAAAAGGTGGAGCTTTCAAACCCCAATGCCTCCCTCACTCCTCCCAATTGAATCATTTGTATTGATTAAATTTTTTATATTAAATGTAAATTATGATGCACATGCAAATTTGATTATCAGAAAATTCGAATTCTGATCGTGAAATTATTGGTCAATCAAGTTGTATCATTTCTGACTAGTTAGCTAATTTAATTGCTTCATTTCGATCGAGACAGACATGACAGAAAAATCTGTATATACTTGTCCTTTATAATACTCTCTATATATAGATGAAAGTATCAACGAAAAATAGGAATAATCAGAATATTGTCAAAATATGTCATCATGCAGGTGGAAGCGAAATTTATTGGCCTGAAAATCACATTCTGAGCTTTTTTTTCTTGATGAGATTCCAAATGATAAAAAGCAGAAACATTGAAATTGCAAACCCTCAAAAGAGAAGGTGACGAAAATAGCATGGTCTACCAGCAGGCATGTATGATATATCAGTTTCCTCAAGCTTGAGCTCTCATCTCTTCTTTTATCACCAAGTCATTATTAACACTCTTTTTTATGTCTTATCTCTTTATTGCACCAGACTAGAGCTTTCGACTTGATGCCCACGCTGTCGGTTGATGTGCTATCTCATTCAACTCCAAGACAATGAATTTTGCGGGGGCAGAGAGAAGAAATAGAATGTAATGATTAGAGTCTGATAGATGTGTTTGGGTGTGTGGAATTGTGGGATGTATACGACCAATCTGGCTTGGCTTCCAAATGGTGATGATTATAATTGTGGAAATATTCTTTTTGATTGTCTGTTTTTTCAAGTGAATTTTAGGTACACTCATGAATTATGGATTAATAATTGGAGATGTGTTACGCGATAATTTGATCAGACATCCACATATCATGTTGAAAAATTAAAAAAATTAATTAATATTTGTCACGTATCACTTTAATTTGAATGCAACATGTGACAGTAGTCCAGGTGGTGGACCATGTCCACCCAATTATCACTCCATTTTTTTCTATAATGAAATACTTTGTCCATGCATTATAAGAGGGATGGTTCATAGATGATCAATACGATGAGTCACTTGTAAAACAACAAACGAATGTCACAACCAATTCATGCAGGGGCACCAACAGACGGATCATAGTATATATATAGTGAAACTGTTCGATTTGGATCTGTTTGGTTTAAAAAATATTAAAAACCGAACCAAATCATTAATTTAAAACCGTAACCGAACTATTAACACTCAAAACCGAACAGATCAACCTATCGGTTCGGTTCAATTTGATTCGGTTCCTCGATTTATAAGTTTTTATTTACCGTTCTAATAACTCGAGCTTCTCCGTCTTGACAGCATATAAGAAAGATGAAAAAAATATATATTTAAGATAAATCTTGTTTCAATTCAGTTCAATCTTAAATGGAAATCAATAAATAGAAACCTCACTTATGATTTTATGTGAGTGGCAGACCTATGTATAAGGGACTGAGGTAATATGACCCAACCAAAAAAAATTGTGTTTATATTTATATATTATTTTAAAGTATGAAGTTTAATTAAAAATAGTCATAAATAACAACCCTTTAAAAATTATCCAACGCTACGGCGCGGTTCGTAGCTCAAGGCTATTCGGACACTTCACAGCTTTTGGACAGTCCTCTGATCAGACGCCAACTTCCCCTTCAAATTACTCTCGCTTTGCTGAATGATTTTTTTATCCTTATATTCTACCATTCTTAAATTATTAAAATGATATAAACATTAAATTATCTCTCATTTCTTTTATCTCACACTAAAAAAAGTTTTTTTTTTCACATTTCCTCTCATTTCTCCTCAAATTAATGCCTCATTGACTATAAGAATCAACCATCGTTTTTCTATTTCCATATCTTTTTTTTCTCGTTCCTCTCATTTCCTTTAAAATTCTTTATCTCTCATTCTCTATAGAAACAAAGCCTGAATTTCAACTTTTACCATAATTTGCCGACTCACAACATTTGCACATAAATGGATCCCAGAGAAAAATTTGTGCCTATTATATATTTCACACGATGAACATCATCAATAAATATTCTTCTCTGTGTTAGTTATACAATTAAATTATTTCTATCGCTAATAAGCAGATCCATTATTGATATTCATGCTCATAAACCTGTAATAAATCTACCACCATAATTTAAAAACTGGACAAATCAATATTGGTAACCAAATTCATATAAGTTGAGTATATGCACCCACTGCCTGCCCTTATATAAGGTTAGTTTGCGGAAAAAGAAATGGCAGATTTGAGATATTTGTGTCTCCAAATCCTTAAATAATGTAACAAGTTACTAGTGGCTCATGATCAACTTGACTGGATTCACCGATACAAAATTAGTGATTGATTACAAGTCAGTAACCACAGCCAGGAAAAAGATATGGCAGCTAATATTCAATCTTAAACAAAAATAGAGATCATTTTAGAAGAACAAGTTCGTTTCTTAATGCAACCAAATGGTAGGTTTAAACAAAAACTGTTTAATTGCAGGCGGATGTGATGCAAAGCAAGCTCATAGATACAAGTTTATAGAGACTTCAGCTGGCTTTAAACATTACTAAACACAACTTGCAAATAATCCACCTCCTTAGTGAGATCACATGTATATTATTATTTACTGCCTGCACTTGTATAAGGTTTGTGAAAAAAGAAATGGCTGGTTGCAGAGATATTTGCATCTCAGAAATCCTTAAACAATGTAACAACTTACTTATTAGTGGCTCATGTCGATCAACTTGGCTGGATTCGCAAATACAAAAGTAGTGATTGAATTACAAGTCGTAACCACGGCCAGGAGAAAGATACGACAGCTAATATAATCGATCTTAAACAAATAAATATGTCATTAGAAGAATATTTTGGTTTCTTAATGCAACCAAATGTAAACTTAAAATCAAGACTGTGTACGTAGTTGGGAGTATCTGATGCAAGGCAAACTCATGGATACATGTTTATGGAGACTTTGTCTGGCTTATGACATTATATTAAGCACAGCTTGTATTACATGAAACTTCTTGTCGTTCCAATCTCGCATCCCTGTATATAATGTTGCATTGTTTTTGTTTAGTCCAAGGATCAATTAGGGCTTGTACGTCACTTAGCTCCTCGAGTCAAACTATGCATATCTTATTATGTGGGATGATTAGATTTAATGGTAAGCTGAGTTTACACGAGATCTGAACATAACATATATTACCGGTGAGTTTTCAGTGATGGAAAAATCAATTAAACAGTGTTAATTTATAAGATTTATCACTTGTTATTCGTGAGGTCCACATACACATAAGAAAAACCCTAAGTTAAAATATACAGGTAGATGTGGCCACACCATGTCGAGCGTCGACTCCAAACACACTATTATTTGAAAGTTGAAATGCTTGACATGTAAAGTAATGTCTGTGATGAGATGAGTAGAATTTTTCTAGCTCCTTCGTGTGGAAGCACGAAATGAGTTCACCACAAGTTGCCAACTTGGATTATCAACAACGCAGTCCACTGCACCACCAGAGGAGGAGCTTTCAAACTCCATTGCATCCCTAATTTCTTCCAATCGCACTATTTCATATCAACCAATCAAGTCGCATCATTTCAAATCAAGACAAACGTACATGCTACGACAAAATCTGTCTATTCTTGGTTTTTTTTTCTTTCGATTTATATTAGTCTGTAGTTGAATGTATCGACCAAAAATAGTGATTCATGAAAATGCATTAGTCAGCATATTGTCAAAACATCAGCAGGTGGAAATGAAAGTTATTAGCTTAAAAATTACAGTTTGGGATTTCTTGGAAAAATTGAAATCGAATTCCCTCAAAACATTAGTTGGCAAAACTATCATATGGTCTACCAGGCTACATGATATCGAGTTTCCTCAAGTTTGAGCTCTCTAAAGTCGGCTGTTAATTGTCCTAGACTAGCTTTAGGGCTTGATGCCCACACAGCTGTTTGTTGCTCCATCTCATTCACTCATTCAATAGCATGCAACACAAACTAAATTTGGCTGGAGTGTGGTAATGGTGCGAGAGTGTGATAGATGTCTTAGTTTTGGGTGTGTGGAATTGTGTGCTGTCTCCAACCAATCTGGCTTGGCTGCTTTCAAATGTTGATGATGATTCGAATAGTGGAGATAATTGTTTTGTCGTGTAGAGGTACGAGGTGTTGGATGAGTTCAAGCAATAAAGACGGGTGGGGACTGGGGAAGGAAAACTGGGATAGAGAGATGTTTTGTAACCTTTCTGGTATTGGCATGAATCTCTTCTCGTTTGAGTTAGGTTTTCAGGCAAAGAGTCAGATGACGTTGCTCCGTCTTTGCTGGTTATTGGTCTCCTTTTTTTTCATGAAAAATATTTAGGGAAAAGTGTAAGAAATAAGAGCTACAAAATTTATATTTAAAAACTACGAACACAATTATCATTTTTCGCATTATTAATAAAAATATATTTTGAGATCAATATATATTTAATTAATCGTCAAAATCAGATATTCAATATATCCATTTTGAGACCCATGTGAAATTTAACATTTTAAAATGGACGTTAATTTTTTTAAGTTAAACACAAATAAAACACACACTCACTCAATCATTAATTAAGAAGGTCGATTTCCCTTGATGTTTATAGCACTTTATATTCTATGTCCAGCCTCTACTATACTCCATCAAATTTCAATGAGAGAATCAGATAGCTCAACAATAGCGTGCTTAGGAATGATGACTTGGATATGAGAGAGTCCAGCTCGAGGAAACTCCTGCATAATGTATGGCTGGTAGACTGTGATTTTACTGTCACCTACGGATGCTCAATTTAAATTTTTCACTTTTTTATCATTTTTAATATATCTCAATATGTAACCTGTAGGCAAACAAAATTTCCTTTTCCACCTGCTTATATTTTAACAATATTCTGGATTTTTTTTAACTAGAATTTATCCCAATTTTATTATTCATTCTATTCTATCTTTTTTTTATTTTCAAATCTACCATACTCGAAGAACACTGCGGTCTCAAACCACGGTTTTATTTTCACAAGAAATATTGATATGAGACTGCGATTTTGTTGACCACGTGTAGTTTAGAAGATATCAAAATCACAGTTATAAAATAGCAGGTTTTCTTATGACAATCGCAGTTTTATTTTTTTTTATGTAAAATCATTTGTTTGAAACTGCGGTTTTCATAAGAAAAATTAAAATTTAAAATAGTGAGTTTTTTTAAGTAATAGGGTAAATTTTAAATTAAAATGAATGGTAGAGTAGAAAAAATATAGAAAAAGGATAGTTTATAAAATAAATCAGTATTTTGACCATAATGTATTTCACGAAGTATAAATGAAAAGAAAAACAACAATAGAAAGACTTTTTTTGCGGTGGCCGGGGCAGGACAATCCATTTCATCTTGATAATGACGTTCTTACTCAATGCGAAACAGTTTACACCCATCATGACTCGAACTATTAAAATATTAAAATTATTAAACAACATTCGTAATATTATTAGACCAAAACATTCTTCATCAGGAGAGAGTGGGGCATTGTTGATTGAAAGCTCCACCGCTGGTGTTCAAATAAGAGACATTAATTTATTATTTAGAGTGACGGTTGTTAGTTAGGTTGAAAAATTTAAAAATTAAGCTCGAATTTGAAATTAATTTTTTTCAAATATATATTTTCATCATTTTCTATCAAGATTATCTCAAATACAGGGTTTGTTTTTTTGCAGAATTATCTAATTTTTCATTCTTTACTGATGTTATTTCCTGTTAATTGAGATATTAAATACGCTTATATGCCACCCTGCAAATTGCTCTTTACTCTTAACAAAAGATCTTCTACACAAGATCCGCAAATTATAGAGGGGATTGATATAAGTTGGTCGTCTAATTTCCTAATAAGAACAAATATAATCTTGTGTATATAAATCTCCTATTTATAAGGGAAAAGTGCAAAAAAAATACTAACTTTCACATATTCAAAACTTACAAACATTGATTAGGGAAATAATTAGTAGCGACCAAAATTATGAGAAATTTAGCCGCCAATAACATCTCCGTATTCTCTTAAGATCTATCTGTGGGTGTCATATGCGGATTTGATTAAAAGATCTGCAGATATTATCGATGAGTTCAAC
>NQLW01000034.1:715001-757302 GCA_002312845.1 Kalanchoe fedtschenkoi | reverse complement strand
GGGGTGCAAATGGGGCAGCTGCCCCCCCGAATCCCACCTAAAATTTTTCTATCTAGGGTAAAAAACAAATTTATATATATAAAAAATAAATTTATATGTATAATTTCAACGAAAATTTTAATTATGCCCCCCCAAATTCAACCCAAATATTTGATTATGTAATTTTGCCCCCCCTAAAAAAAATTTCTGGCTCCGCCACTGGTTCTTAGTAATCCTTTGCTTGCCTGTGAAGTCTCAATTTCATGCTGAGATTTTTCTGTCATCTGATACATTTTTACAACTCTTTTTATTGACAGGCATTTACAGTGGTTAGAAATGAACAGCGGCCACAGGCAGTGTTTTGGGAAACTGTGTATTCATTCTGAGATGGAAAACAAATTTTCAGACAAGGAAAGAACAGTCAGGGATCTGGACTATGTTTCATTAAACTATTACATTTCACTCAGACATGAAAAACATCTCCATCGGTCCCTTACAGTGATCGCAGATCACCGTGCGCCCCACCAGCTCGTCGCTATAAGCGACAGCCTTGAAATGGTTGCAAGGGCCAGGTTTAGGACTCGAGAGTGGCTTCGAGGGAGGAGGCTCAGCGGCTGATCTGATCGCGCCTAGAAGTCCTAAACTGGCCACATTACAGCCCCACGAAGAAAATGTGCTCAAGCATTCTGTAACTTCTCTGCCTTGAAGAACTTTTACACTATCTTTCGGCGTCCCCATTATTGCCCAGCCATCTTGACGGCATTTCAAGGCCAGCAGATTGTCTAGCTGGTGCATGATCTCATCATCATTGCTACTCATCTGTAGTTTTGATCTTCTCATGCTCTCCAACCGAAGCCAGAAAAATCGCTGTCTTGTTGCGGACAGGGAGACGCTAGGTGTCTTTCTTCTGTCAGAGGATGTGAAGATTTTTGTCACAAGTTGGCTGAAGCTTATTGCTCCGACGTAAACCACCTTCACTCGCAGACCTGCGTTGATCATGTCCTTCATCTTGGTACTGAATTCCTTTATCCATTCCGCATCATTTCCTCCGAAGATACAGATATCTCTACCTTCTTCAATCTGAAAACAATGCAAAATGAATGAGAAAAGAAAAGAAGAACATCAATGTGATGAGTTGGGAACTTTGGAGACAGTTTGAGGCCTACCCAGGTTGATACTAAAGGATCAATGTCATCCAACAAAAACTCGAGTGTCCATTTCGCTTCTTTCCAAAGCTCAGACTCTCTAGAGCCCGAGAAGGGGAAAGCCGCAGCGCCCCAGATCAGTGCCATGTCCAGAGCGCTAGAATTTACAACAACACCTAGAGTATCCAACACTGCCATAACAGGCTCCCCCTTGAACTCCCATGCCTGTTTTATGTAGTCAACCACAGCTGGGCTGAGCAGCCACGGCTTCCGAATGGAGCGCCAGGGCATTGAGTCTGAGAGGAACTTGAACGTTCCCCTTTCGGTATCTGACCATGTACTGGATGCAGATATTGGAACCCAAACAAGCTCATAGCTGTCATTCAGATTCTGGTGATACAACTTCTCACCCAGCAAGAGAAGTGTTTCTACCTGCAGGAGCTCCGGCGTAGAGACTAAGAGCAGCACTACCTTGTTTTTCAGCTCTGACACGCCTTTCGGCTGCACGTGAGCCATTTTTCATTTAGTGAATCCGCTAATGGTGAAAATAAAGATCAGTATACAAAAATTGCAGAACTGTGGACCTTAGCTTGTGAGGCGTTGTCCTTTAATGGGAACTCGTCATGCATCCCCAAGAGTATTCTCAACACTACCTGGTTATTAGCGTAGACCTCACTGTATAGATTTTTCAGTCTGCGTCGCAGTTTTAGCTCTGAAAACACTCAGAGATTAACAATTGTATATGAACAGAAGGAGAATGTGATAAGGTCTGATATCAGCTACTGCTTCACATACCTATTTGCTGGTGGCAAGTCTCAACCTGTTGTTTTAGAGGGTTGCATATGCTGCTCATTCGGTTCGCCAAGCTAGTCAGCTCCCAGATTGCAGCTGTGGATGGACGGTTGAGCCTGAAAATGGACATATATATGAATAGGAAGACAAAACTAAGTTACTAAATTGAAAAATATGCATGGGGCTATTTTAAGGGAAGGAATATGAACTTGCTCATATTTTGCTGAGACAAGATTTACGATCCTGGAAGAGCACATCAGTGTGCTTCTGATGACCCAATATGCCGCAGCGTAGACCTGAGGATTTGCTTGTGACTTGGCTTCACCATCCAGCTGAATTATATCGGTTGGCAATGTGTAGAATCTGATTATACTTCTAGTGAGATCCATTACTCTATGAAATAATACTGATCTTATGGCCTTGAACTTGTGCTGCAGTAGGCGCGCATCAGTTGGGAGACGCTTCAGATTCGCGATTGAGGCCGCTAAGTGGCTCTGAAGGTGCAGCTGCATTATGAGCCACCATTCGCCGTAAGTCATGGCGAAGGCTGCGAGTACTATGACCACTTTCGCATCCCACCTGTAGCATCCTAGTAAATCAAACAAGGCCATGGTTCTAGCACTCACGTCGCTTTCTTTGTTGGATGTGCAAGCTATCTGACTGGAAGCTTTTGAAATGATATTTCCTAGAGGCTCTTTAGCCCTGATCAGTTCGAAGTCCGACACGCAATTGACTTCAGAAACCTGAAACATCCAAGAACAAGATTAGCCAAAACTGAAGACTTGTATTTTCTTATTCGAATTCTGGAGCTCTGGAATTAAATCAGATTTCATCCTGATTCAAAAAACGTGAAAATGATAATGACACAGATGGACTACTTACTGACGACTGTGATGGAGTGTCACAGAAGATTACACCCTCTACAAACTGGAGCAGCTGTTCAGAGTCAATGGCGCGATCATCAGGATCATGGCTGATGAGAAGATTCTTCATCAAAACACCATCTAACTTGATCAAGGAATGGAGAAGGAAGCTGTCATCACTGAGCAAGTTCATGGCCAACTCAACTTCAGAAAAATATGAGCCTGTGTTCAGAATTCACAGTTCTCCTCCAATAGCTAGGTGCCCCACTTAAGAAAGGCGACGTAAGTCATTTGGAAAAAGTTAGCGCTCAGGCTTGCACTACTCCCAGAAGCTGATGTCAAACCATACCACATTCATCCCTCTCCTACTCTTTCAGACTGTAGATCAGTATCCAGCTTGTCGACTGAAGCCGCACTTTCTCCTACAGGTAGCTACTGATACTGTCTAAAACTTTAATAAAAAGAAAATGGTTTTACCATATAAAAGTGAAAGTAATGTGCTTGAATGAGTAAAGCGTTACTGACTTGCTTTAAACTAAATCTTCTTGTAGCCAAAAGAATGGACTTCAGAGCACAGACTGATTCCAGAAGGCTTTCTTATGCGTCAAGCTGTTCCTTTGATTTAAGTGTTTCAGTGTCCTGTTAAATAAGGAGACTCTTTTGTTACATACGATTTTTGAATCGGTTTATTTAACATCTTTCCTATGAGTCCAAGACCAGGTTGGCAGATGGAAGTGACTCGAATCGACCCAAGCTTCTTGTACTGGTAACTAGTTTGAACCACTGGCTAGCGGGATCGCAGGAGTTATCTCTGCTTAAGCACTCACAAGCGCTGGAAACAATCATGTCGCTGGAGTCGACGTCCAAGCACACTTGATCCCCCCTGCCGAGTTTTGAAGCCAGGTGCATTTTGGACTCGGATATCTGGTCCCACTTTGCGCCTGCTTCAGAGCAGATTATGCTCAGTTGTACTGGTTGTCCTGGTTTATCCGCCTTTATGCAGAAATATGTCCCCCTGATGAGAAGATTCTGCTGAGATGTGTAGGTCCAGTGGTCTGAGTCTCCGCATGGTCCTAGCCTCAGAGGCTCCAGGAATGAGTCTCCGATCAAACATTTCCCGGTCGACGGATGGTAAATAATTTTGTATGGGGTTACTTCTGCCAGTCCTGGTCCTGCGAAAAATTTAACTTGTAATTCTCCTTATGCAGGTTGATTGAAGTGAAGCAGTGTGCGAAGTTTACCTTGAAACGGAGCTTGAATCGACGATATGATATCTGAAAAAGTAGAGTTCCGGAGATTGCACCAGTTCCAGCTCAAGACCCCGTAAACCTCGTCAAGTCCTATGGTCCCTTGTCGCAGATAGTAACTCCCGACGAGCGTCCACAGAGCGAAATCCAGGTCAAGCTCAGCTGCCAGACCCATGAAACAGCCCAAGTACCTGTTGTCATTCACATTAGTCCCTCTCAGGTCCACGCCGAACTCGCTCACAAACAACGGATACCCTTTGTCGAGCAGGAACCCCGCTCGCCGCATGACGCTGGACACGACTCGGCCACAGACGTCGTTCGGGTTCCCAGAGGCCCATGAGCTGCCGTCTGAGAAGGCATACCAGTGGATCTCAAATACTATCTTGTTGCTGAAGGTTACGTTCAACGGGGTCTTTTGTAGGAAGGAAAAGTCCTTGTCGTAGTCCAGGCCGGAGAGGATGACTAGTAGATTTGGGTTCGACGAGTGCACTGCTTCGGCCCCTCTCTGCATGTACCTGATGCATAAATGCCGGAAATGGTTTAAACCGGTCAGAGGCTTTGATGAAGTGTGTGACGGGGTGAATTTTTGTATACCTGAACCAATCGTTGGCGTTCTGCTTGGGTCCTCTGAGCTCGTTTCTCAGGCTCATGCCGATGACATTGGAGAAGTTGTTTGACATTGTAGCCATCAGAGTCAGGCCTTGGACCCAGAGGTCCGGATCGAAGTATTTATCACCAAAGAAGCCGTTTCCGTCGGTGTTGCTGCAGCACCATCCTGGCTTGCTTATGTGGTTGTCCAGCACCACCATGATGTTGTTCTGGCCGAGGTTCGCTACCACTGCCTGAGTTACACACGTTTATTGTTTGAGTCAGATACTGGAAGACATCATCTGGACAAGTAGTAATCTTCAAAAATAGTTAGCTTTGGGATCCAATGACCTTGTATGCCTGGATTAGTGGAAGATCGAGAATGGCAGGATTGTTAGCCTGCAGACCAGCTATGGATTCCAGCAGCCCGAGACCCTTGAAGGACTGCCTGACAGTCATGCTAGCCAACGATTCATTAGTGACCAAAAACAACGGCCAAGTGAGCCTGACACAGTTGAACCCCATGTCAACAATCTTCTTGGAGACAGCATCTAGAGGCTGCTTGCTGAGTCCCTCGGCCAGCAGGACCTCCAAATGCGACACCCAGTTGACACAGGCTAGCTTGACTCGCTCCCCGTTTTCATCATCCACTATCCACCTAGAGCTGGTGGACAGCGGCAAAGCCATGGTCGTGCTTAGAATCACAAGAAACACTGAAAGGATCACGAGGGAAGTGGCCAGTCTCGCCATGTCCAGTCTTTCGGAGCAGTGTAGCTTTCGGAATGCGTTATTTATATGGAAAACCTGAAGCATGAAGTGATTGGAGGACACAAAATTTGAGCTGGAATAGCATCATGAGATGGAATTTGAGCCATTGCCAATGTTGGTTGGGTAAATTAGACGCCAAGCAACTATGCAGGCTGGTAATGACAACATGGATGAAGCCACAATGACGAAGACATGACACATATGTTATGACTCTTGTGATCAAACTCTGTGGACCTCTGCTTTACATTTGAGATGCTTACAAGGCAAAGCATGTGCTAATGCCCACATTTTGTCATCTGATCACACACTAATCAACATTTGAGCCAAATCCAGTCAGCACCATTAGAAACTTGTGTGTCAGCAACTTTAGCGCAAATTCTTGTGTACTCCGGGAGTACCTACTCCCTCGTGCGACGAATCAAAACGACGTCGTTTCATACAATCTTTGAGTAAAACGACGTCGCTTTTTGTGTTTTAACAATAAAATGTGTTAAACCCCATTCTTCATCAGAAATGTCTTCATATTCACCAGAATTGCTTATATATTCACCAGAATTGTTCCTATATTTATCAGATTATTTTTTGGTCTTTTATTCATTATTTTTGCTTCCATATTCATCAGAATTCATTGGATATTCACCAGAATTGCTTATATATTCACCAGAATTGCTCCTATATTTATCAGATTATTTTTTGGTCTTTTATTCATTATTTTTGCTTCCATATTCATCAGAATTCATTGGATATTCATAAGAATTGCTTGTATATTCATTGGATAAATAAAAGAGCAATTCTGGTGAATATATAAGCAATTCTGGTGAATATCCAATGAATTTTGATGAATATGGAAGTAAAAATAATGAATAAAGACCAAAAAATAATCTGATAAATATAGGAGCAGTTCTGGTGAATATCCAATGAATTCTGATGAATATGGAAGCAAAAATAATGAATTAAGACCAAAAAATAATCTGATAAATATAGGAGCAGTTCTGGTGAATATGGAGACATTTCTGATGAAGAATGTGGGGTTAACACGTTTTATTGTTAAACATAAAAAACGACGTCGTTTTGGTTATATATGAAATGATTTGTATGAAACGACATTGTTTTGATTAAAATCAGAACGACGTCGTGCAAGAGAGTAGGTACTCCCGAAGTACAGTGACTCCAACTTTAGTCGATCCACAACCTACGCTCCACATAGAACAATTGGCTGGTAGATAATGTCCATCCTTTTTTTAGCTAGATATGGTCATTGCTTTGTCACATAATTGACTCTAATGACAAAATCCTGAGCAGTAATGCAGTACCAGAGCAACATGGGCTCGCTGAGTCAGGCCTCCAGTCTGAACAGAAATGGATAAAAACTGGCATACAAGGGAAGGACCTATAATATTTCCACACTAAACACAACAAATCCACATGGCTTTAACACTTAGCACCATTTTATACAATTGGGACTCCTTTCTTTGGGAACCACTATGACCGCTTTCAACTTAAATTTAGCCAGGTCAACTGCCTTCTGAGCGCGATTTATGGGCCATCCTCTTGAGCTGGGAAAATAAGGTCACCCAAAAACAATGGACATATTAGATAGGTTGATGCAAAAGGCATCGGACAGGCGATTAACTTCAGTATGGTTGAGTATGGGCAGCAGACTTACTGCTCAGAATGAAGCCTTGAAGCAAACTCTCTGCTCTTTCAGCTTGATCAGGTGTTCCAGATATCTGTATAGTCTTTTCCGTCTGCTCTGGGCTGTCATCAACTATGGTGACCTTTGCCCCTGACAACTGTTAACACAAAAATCAAAACAAGGATGATGTTGGCTTACTTAGAGGGACTTGAATGGAAGCTATCATTCCTTCTACAATATCACAAATTTTAGCTTCTAGAACCAAGGCTGATACGACAGCTGAACAAAATCAGATGAAAAAAAGCTGCTTATATGGCTTGGTTATGACTTATGATACAAATTGAAAACTCTACTCACTTCACAGATCTGAACTAACTTATTCTTCGATTTGGCCAGGAGCTTTGAGACTGCATGCTCTGGTATGACAACTTCCAGAATACTCCTTTTAACGAGTGTCAAGGGCTTTCTACATGACCAAACAATGACTGTGAATGGGAATTATTTGTATGAAGTTCCAGGACTTTGTTGCTAATAACATGTCAAACCTGTTTGGCACATTAGGCACATCCTCTGTGCGCGGACTTTCCTTTTGCTTCCCAATTTCATTTCCAGATCCAAGTGAGTCCTGCAAATAAGTCACACATGGGACATCAAGGATAAGATAATTTTATCTTCTAAGGTAGCAGTATGGCAAAGCGCAGTACGATGCTCATCAGATAGACTATATAACTTCACAAAACGAGATAATGATGCTTCGAAAATACGTTCAAATTTCAAAAATTCCTAGACCTATTCAATTAGAAGGGTAAGCTGGTTAAAGGTCGAACATAGGGCTAACGGTATAAAACACCATTGAATAAAAGAGTTGGGGTGAAGAACAAAAAGCTAAATGATAATAATATTTGTTGTGGCAGGCGAATTACAGTGGAGTGTTCTACCTTTGACTGTTGGGACGTCGTTGTGGCAGGCGAGTTACTTGCAGCCCTGTGATCGTTTCCAGTTTGGCCTTCATTATACATAGTAGTTTTGGTAATGGACGAATCTGCTGCTTTAGCAATCCCTACAAAACCTGATGGTGGCGGTGGCATATCCTTCTGAAACAACTCCTTAAATATGTGCTCCCTGATCTTTGAAGTTACTTCAAGGATAGCCTTTCTAGCTGCTTTTATACCTCCTTTGATCTAAAAACATTGCAAAATATTTCAAGTGAAACAGTTACTCGTCACATAATAGAGCCATAAAACACCAATTAAACATCCACTAGTTTTCATAGGCAGGTCAACGAAAACAGTTGCTTCAATACCCAATTCCAAAATATAAAATCAAATATATGATTGTATTCACTAGATTTATGAGATTGAGAACTTAACATATTTATCCAGATGAGAACAATCTTTATATACGCTAGGACTCATTTCATAAGAAATCCAGTTATCGAATAAATGTGATCCATAAAGTCAGTAAACATGGTCATCCTCAGACATTCTGCGGAAATAGTGTGAGTAAAGTCTCATGACTCTAAGGAGGCTTCACCTTCTTAGGAATTACTTAAATAACTACGTTAACGGTATTACAATACCTATAACACTACAAATGGAGCAATTATAATAACATTTGACTTCTAGTAAATTGACCTGAAAAAAATCATCTGAAGGAAATAAGAGAAGCGTAAGTGGACCTGTAGAAGCTCTTCTGTTCCAGACAGAAATGTTGGAACTTGGTCCCTTGACAAGATTTGTAGTTCAGCACCAGATAGTTTGTTTAACTCATTTAGGGATCCATCTCTTGCATCCAAACATCCAATGTCACTAGATGGGATGAGCAGTCTGGTAACAGTATTATTTTCATTGTCTATCAATGGACTGAGTATGCGAGTTTGAACATGTAACAATGCTTCTTGAGCGGGGAACAACTCATCATCTGGACCCTGAACATTTACACATAACTAAAAATTAAAATACACAGAACTCATCATAAAAGACAGTTCTTGAGCATAATTTAAGTTTGATTTGTAAGTTCAAAAACTGTCACAAAAAAGCAAACTCAGTCAAGGTCAGCTCAATTTAAGCGGAAAAGAACACATCCTAAGAACAATAAAATATATATATATCCAGGAGCAAAACCAATAATCTCTTGTAAGTTTGCATTTGAGTATGCCACGTATAATGTGAAGGAAAAAAGGATAGAGAAGAAAATCACCTCATCAGAGGAAATAGTTATAACCGTTTCATCTGACCCAGATATTGGATCATCAACTTTTACACTGACGCCTATTTCTTCCTCAAGCAACTGAATAATACCATCTTTCTCTCCAACAACACAGTCGACCTTTTCAATTGGACAAAGTATTTGGAAAACAAGCTCCTCTACATAACCTTGCTGTTCATTCTCATCCATCAGTGGAGTTCCAGAATCCATTGAATGACCATATGCATGTGAGCCATAACTACTATTAGTTCTGGAGCCATGCATCCCGGGCGATAGCGGATGACGTGGTCCATCAATGGGTCCCCTGCGTGATGAATTGCCGATGGGGAAATCATCTTCTGGGGGATAAAACTGATCAGGTGCTTGAATTCGCCCATGAAATTGACCACGGTCACGATGTTGACTCTCCCTTAAGCGTGAAGCGATTGCTGCTAAGGCATTTTTGACAGCATTTTCATCTCCAATTACCTGAATAGGGATAAGATAAAATTGCTTAACATAAAGGTAGCTACACAACAATCACAACTGAGAGAAAAGAATTCCAAAATTCAATAAACAGACCAGGTAAACAAACGGCCATAACAGCATAAGAAAAGTGTTACTCAATTGTCTTGATTTTCAAACCTGATGCGAGAGTGGTTTGATGCATCCAGTTCATTAAATTCTTAATAGCAGTTATGATAAAGTAACAGTAAGAGCATGTAGCAGTTTCAGTCTGTGACTTTAAAGTTTGAGTTTAAGCATTACAAATCTTAACATGTATACTAAGCAGGTTAAGGATTGTAAGGCATAAAGTTGAGCAGGGACCTGAACAATCTCTTCAGACATGGAAACACATCGCGGCAATTTGTGATCTCTTGGCAAGACCCTTATCTGAGTATTAGTCTCCATCCTCATTTGCTCAATAATCTTGCCTCCTTTCCCCAGCAAAGACCCAACGTGCACCCTGGAAACCACAAGCCTAGTCACCACTCGGTTGCCATTTTTCTTGAATCCTCCATAGTCTTCTTGCTCATCATTGCCACCAGTATACCCCGCGCCGAAGCAGCTCTCGAGTATCCTCTCATGAACCATAAAGAGGGCGTCCTGCGCAGGGGAGAATGAGGGCATTCGGCCTTGGGGATCCCGGCGGCGCGTATCGGTAATCTCAATAATCCTCTCCTCATCACCGGCCACAAGCTCGTGCACGTTAATCCACGCGCCGGTGTGCTGGCGGATGGCTTTGATTATGCTGCCTGATTTCCCTATCACGCCTCCGGCCTTCATGTCGTGGCACAGAATCCGGAAGCAGGTGGTGATCATGCCCCCCGACGGCGACTCCTGCTGCTGCTGCTGCTGCTGGAACTTCCGATTGGGTACAGGGTGGCGCTGTGGGTGGTGGAACCTGGGCCTGGTGCGGCTTCCGCCGCCGAGGGATTCGGGGTCGTAGTCGTCCTGGTGGTGGTGACTGTCATAGTTGTAGCTCCTCTTGAATCTCGATCGGTCCATTGTTTCGGATTAGGGTTTTGAATTTGCTTCCAAAGTCATCAACCGATCACTGCGATTCTCAAATCAAAGCATGCGTGTTTCTTGATTCGATTCTCTACTACAAACCCAAGCCCTAGAAATCGCAGACTCGCCACTGCACGGCTGAGCTTCTTCCGTGAAAGATGGGTGTGAGGCGTGTACTCACGCGACGCTAACATCCTAAACGACATCGTTCTGATGACTCTTATTGTCAGATATTTGATAAATAAGTCAAAAAATGAGCGAAAAATGATGTTAATTATAAAAAATTACTGTGAAGTTAATGGTAGCAGTTCAATAAATTTAATGAATGAGTGGTTAATATTTAAATAAAAAATTCATGTAAAAAGTAAAATGTGTAGATGATTACCGGTGGGGAATGTATTTTTTATTGAATATGATAATGAATTGATTAATGTTTGACATTTTAAGGTAGTTGATATTAAATACGCATTGAAAATTATTAAGTGACAAGTGAAAGTGGACAAAAAAATTCAATTAAGTGACATGTAAAAGAAAACAGACGGAGTATATTTAATTTAAACCGCTAATCTAAAAAGGGCGTCCAGACATTAAATTGTTTGTCTAAATTAAATGATATATTTAATTTTTTATTAAAATATATGATTTTATATTTAATTAAGGACAAAGAAATAGTTTTTCTACTTACATGAAAGAAAAGTTTCAATGATATTTCCTATTTTTAATAGTATGCAAATTACTTTATTAAATATATGTTAGTCATTTTATATAAATAGAATTAAAATTAAACTTTGAATAATTTAATATGGTCCAATTTATCCATAGTTATATCTATGGTAAGTGACCAATATATTATCATATTAATTTACAGAATATTAAAAAGTGGGTTATTCACGTAACTTGCCGTGCATATGTAAAAGAAATTTTTATTCTAGTAAGGAGAATCACTTTTTCCTTTAATTAATAAATATATATTATAATACTAATATATATAATTTAAATAATTGTCTAATTGATAATTCTGATTAACTTTTATTTAACTAATTAATTGATCGAACCCTTGTTCACCGCTTCATACTTAAAACATTAAGCCAAACTATCAAAAACGCAAACAAGGTAAAATTATATAAATTAACTTATAATAAATATACGGAAAAAAAATTAAAATGAGTTCTAAATTATCACCGTATTTCCCCTTATAATTCGAGTTACCAAAATTATCAAAAAATGCAAAATAGATTTTACAACTAGTTTATGTTGTCATTTAAGATTAATTGAGTATAATTCATTAATATAATTGATCTTATTAAATATGTGGAATATAAGGATTGACTGAATATGAAAAAATATTATTTTATTTTACGCGCATAACAACATTGTTTAATTTGATGACTAAATGATACAGTTTTAACGCATGAATCTAATTTTCAAAGTGATATCAATTTAGAGAGCGCAACTGTAAATTTTATTTTATAAAACTAGACCAAATTTTTTTCACTGCATTTTTTGACAGTTTGGATTCTAAATGAGAAAGATATGATGATTCAATATTTCTAAAAAAATTTCTCAATATATATCACTTATTTAGATAATATCATTTAGTATAATTCTTCAATCCATCCCAACAAAAAGCAAAATACGAGTTGCAACGTATACGTACATGTATATATATTGAGAAATCATTACTTGATTGGTTGTGAGGTATGTATGACAATTGTTAAATATTGTGATGAACGATTTGATTGTTCTGTATGTATATAATTCTAGAGTTTAACGTGAAAGTGTCATCCCTATCCCAAAGTGAACTGTGATGACTATGAGTGGCAATGGCATGGAGAAAGTTAGTATTCATCTTTCAGACAACACGTGGGTAGTGAGGCCTCGAGGATGGAATGCTGTTGAAAAAGACTGTGGACGTTTTTTTTTTTTTTTTTGGGAAAAATTCAAAAGGGGTCATGAACTATCACCGTTTATCCAATTGCGATCAGAACTACCATGATTTCTAAAAAGGGTGCAATGAAAAAAAAATTGGACTGATTTTCTAAATTAAAATTTACCATTACATTCCAAACCTAATATTATTACAAGACTTAAATTTGTGTGCAAAAATTAATTCATTTGGCTATCAAAAGACGTCGTTTTCTTTATGTGCATAAAATGATATAATTTATTTTGATAACCAAACGACATAATTTTCGCACACAAATCTAAGTCTTGTAATATTATTAGGTCAGGAATGTAATGGTAAATTTTATTTTAGAAAATCAGTCCATTTTTTTTTCATCGCACCCTTTTTGGAAATCGTGGTAGTTCTGACCGCAATTGGATAAGCGGTGATAGTTCAGAGCCTCTTTTGAATTTTATCCCTTTTTTTTTTTCGAGGAGTAGGCGTGCAGTTTTTACACCAAGACTTGATTCTTACTCGTGGAATAGTTGATACAGTGCACTGGCAGAGGCTTATACAGATCAGACGAGATTGTGATGAAGCGGGCATTAGCTGTACATCTTTCATGACTAATCCATATTACTTTCAGAGTCTGCATGGGTCATAGCATAGTGATATGACCAGCTCCAGCCACATTCTTTCACAGCGAAGGCGGTGTCTCCAGCGTCGGATTAGGGCCTGGACATCTGTATGTTTGTATGATTCTTGTGAAAGTTTTATGTGGGGTGACTACACATTTACTTCAGGCCTTGATCTGCTACTGACCAGCAACAATATGATTGAAGTTAATTATGGATCTGGTGGTTGGGACGAGAATTATGGTGATGCTGCAAATGTCAACTAGCTTTTGTCACAGCATTACTCTTCTCAGTCCGGTCACTCTCAGTTCATATTAAATAATTTTTATGTTTTCGCTTCATACAAAATTAAATAACATATTAGATATAATATATACATAATATATACCCACGTGGAAAAATAAAATTTGTCATATTGAGTATTCATTCATGCATACACGATGTATCATGTCTGCGACGTTCTGTTTATGTGAAAAAGCGCATTTTGATATATATGATTGAGTTTATGATCCGGATCGGCAGTGACGGCTGCCTAGCCAAAAAATGCATAGATAAAAAGGACTTACGTCGTAGTTCATGATTGTTTACATATACACGTTGCATTTGACATATGTCATATTGATGAGATATATGAAATATATGTCAACAAAATGATAACTGACCCTTTACGTACACAATAAACGTCTGAATAGTGAGCAAGCCACACGTGTTTAATATAATATTAATCATAATAAAAGAATCCCCCTCAGCTCTACAAAATACGTAGCGAGTTGTTTATTCACTGAGTCTTTTAACTCACCCCCAATACTTAAATTCTCTTTTAATATTAGTAGTCGGTCAGTTGCGAATGTGCTTGGGTAACAACGAGGGCAATTTTTTTGTATGGTGCCATCCAATTTTCAGTCGGCTTCTTTCCATCAGTAATTATATAATTTTTGTTATTTTCCGTTCAATTTTTGCTCTGATGTATTTGGGCAACATCTTGAGTTCACTTTGAATAGTCTAAATTTTGAATATTCTTAATATGCAGAACATTTGATTTTGAATTTTCTAAATCAAAAACTTATTTGACTAAAAGTAAAAAAAAAAAAAAACATCATCTCGATTCTCATTTTTCGAATCTTGACATCTAGTGAGATGTTCTATTTACAGATTCATGTACGTCTCGTGTTTTCATAATAAAATTTCATTCAAATTCACATAACATTATTTATTATTAATTTATATCAAATACAATTTTTACGTGGAAATGATTCATCGCATAATATGACTCATCATTGGAGAGACGTATGGAACACTTACACTCATACTGCGTAGGTGCCACAAGGCATCCGTCTCTTATTGTGTCCACAGCAAGATTTTACTGTCGTTTCCTTCTTAGTATAAATATGTGACGTTTGACCGGCAAGACATTCTGGTTTGCAGACATTTCCAAATCGAACATGTCCTCCCTTGACGCACTTATCTCCACACCCAACTGCACATTGTTTATCCTAATCCTG
Source organism: Kalanchoe fedtschenkoi (assembly GCA_002312845.1). Lineage (NCBI taxonomy): Eukaryota > Viridiplantae > Streptophyta > Magnoliopsida > Saxifragales > Crassulaceae > Kalanchoe > Kalanchoe fedtschenkoi. The sequence goes on along the minus strand of NQLW01000034.1, from coordinate 742,563 downwards.
CTAGCATTTCCTCTGCTGTTTAGGCTCATCAGGAGGCCAAATCGATGCCCCAGCAGGCCCCCAGGCCCTTCCAAAGTCCCCATCTTGGGCAACTTGCACCAGCTAGACGCCCTTCTGCACCAATCTCTCGCCAAACTTGCCACGAAGTATGGACCTGTCATGCTCGTGCACTTCGGCCGAGAGCCAACTATTGTCATCTCCTCTGCCTCAGCAGCTAAGGAGGCCTTGAAGACGCGGGACGCAGATTTTTGTGGCAGGGCGCCGAATTTTTGTGCAGCCAGGATCACATACAACTACTCGGATGTGACTTTTGCTCCTTACGGCGAGTACTGGAGGCAGATGCGGAAGACAGTGACTCTCGAGCTTTATAGCTCCAAAAGGGTGCAGTCCTTCGGGTCAGCGAGAGCCGATGAGGTGAATGCCATGCTCGAATCCCTCGCACTTTCGGCCACAAAAGGCGAGGTTGTCGATCTCGGTGAGAAGGCATTCGCTCTGACGGCTAGCATCATGTTTAAAATCGCGTTTGGCACATCTTTCAAAGGGAGCATGATGGATGATAAGGGGTTTCAGAAGCTGATTCATGAGGCTGAGGCCTTGCTCGGGACCTTCGCAGCTGGTGATTATTTTGGGTATGCTGGGTGGGTGTTTGATAAGCTGAGCGGGTTGCACTCGAGGCTCGACCGGACCTTCCGGAGGCTGGATCAGTTCTTGGAACATGTGATAGATGAGCATGTGAAGTTACACAATGCTAAGGATCATGACCATGGAGACGTAGTTGACGCTTTATTGAGGGTCCAAAGAGAGCATGTCCAGTCGAGAGCTACTTGGTTCACTCGGAATAAAATCAAAGGCAATCTCATCGTAAGTGCACGCCAATTTCATCGGATACAGAAATTTATTATAACTTACTGTACTAGGTTAACTGAGTTGCGTATGATGTTTTTCAGGATGTATTTCTTGCAGGAGTTGACACTAGCGCGCTAGTTATGATCTGGACGATGACAGAGCTGATGAAGAATCCGAGCGCCATGAAAAAAGCACAAGACGAAATCAGAGAGTTCATGGTAGGGAAAAAACGAATATCCGAACAAGACACTGAAAGCCTTAAGTACTTAAAAATGGTACTCAAAGAAACGCTGAGGATGCATCCTCCGGCTCCACTTCTGATACCGAAAGTAACAACAGCCGACACTCGAGTTTTTGACTATGATATCAAGGCGGGAACTCGAGTATTTGTGAACGCGTGGGCGATCGGTCGAGATCCCAAGACATGGGAGCAACCCGAGAAGTTTTTTCCGGAGAGATTTGAGGAGAGTTCTATTGACTACAAGGGCCAGAACTTCGAGTTGCTTCCGTTTGGTGCTGGCAGGAGGATGTGTCCAGGGTTGAACCTGGGAATGGCCACGGTAGAGCTGGCCGTAGCGAACATGCTCTACTGTTTCGACTGGAAATTGCCTCAGGGGATGACAAAGGAGGACATAAGCACGGAAGAAGGCCCCGGAGTCACGACGTTCAAGAAGATCCCTCTCGAGCTTGTGCCTGTCGTCAAGTATTATGCTTGACTACAGCTAAATAAACTTCTAAAATGATATAGATGTGAATTGGCTTGGCTTTTTGAGATAGTGGTTGCAACACCAACATTTTCCACTGCAATCTGAGTATCAATGCTGATAGTTCTTTAATTCCTGAAAAATTCCATCAGGCAAGTTTCTAGTTACAACAATGCACAAGATTTTGCTATTACGGGCTCTACTGTTGTTAGTCCCATGTTCAATCTCTTGACAAGTTCTCCTACCAGCCCCATAACGAAATTACTTATAATCCAAATGCTGCCCATTAATTCCAGCAAGTACATGGCTCTGAGACTTAGAATTCTCAGGATGATTCCATATGTCAGGATGATTCCATCAAGATCCATGACTACCGGATTGAGCCATGGTCCTTTGGTTTTTTTGAACATCAGGAAATTATATCTGTACCCAAACTAAATAAGTAACCGGAGATACTTCTTTCATCATCAAGAGAATCACTACCAGTAAATCCGACCATGTTGTCATTTGGTTTCTTTGCGTATTTGATCATTCATTTCTTTATACCTTGAAGATAGTGTATGATTCTCTTTGTGGTAGTGAAATGATTCTGGGATGGCTTAGCCATATACATTGACATCAGACTTACAAAATGCATTATGTCTGGTATTGTGTTGGTAACATAAATCAGAGAACAAATTAAGCTTCTTTACAAATTGGCATCTACCTTATCACCTCCATCTTGTATCTGCGGTTTTTCATTGAAATTCATTGGTGTTGTCATTGCCTTGCACTTCTCTGAAATCTTTTCAGCAAGTTCTCTTTGTATGCGTTTTGTGACAAGAAAAATAATACACATTTCTCTTACCGAACTCATGCCCTAAGAAAATATTTCCTCGAGCCTAAGTCTGCCATTTCGAACTCTTTCATCATGTCTTTTTTAAACGTCTCCACCGTGTACGAATTGGTACCAAAATATATAAGGTCATCGGCATATCAACAAACAACAAGAAAATTCGTATCTTCCCTCTTCATGTATAAAGATAGCTCAATGTGGCTTTTTTAAAAATCAATTTTTTAAAGCTGAGATCAGTTTTGTTATTCCAATTTTGAATTGCTTGTGTTGATCCATAAAGCACCTTTCTAAGGCGATATATATTGTTTTCTCGACCTTATTGAATATCTTATGAGACCAAATTATTTGATCTATTATATACTTAATTATCATAACTCTTAATTATAACAGAGTATTACATTATGATTTTAGTTAGTATTTATATTTCAAACTTATTTTAGGTCTTAATGCTAAAAATAAATTTATAGCAAAAAACGAACAACAACACATTGAATGACTGAAAAATACATCTGGCCGAGCGTTGAAGCCGTGCGCTGTGGGCTACAGCCGCGCGCGCGGGTGATGTGGAAAGAATGGATATGCGTCATCAAAAGAAAAAAGCCAAAGAAGCTAATGCAACACTTGTCACACGCAACAACCGAGCGCGCAGGAAGGCACACATATGCGTGTGACGCATGCTTGTTTCTAAATTTTAGTAAGTTCTTACTAGGAAGATATCAAGGGCCATCACTTTCACTTTTCAGATTCAATTTTGATAATTAAAATATATATAGAAAAAAGAGACTATCCACAACTTTTTATAAGGAGTTGTGATCTAAATCTCAGTGGATTTCTGCTAGTGGGACGATCAACGTCGATGAGCAGATTGTTTCCTAATTTGACTCAAAATCCGAATTCAATTTCTGTCAGCCTACAAGTCCGCATCTACATCAAATTCCCAGAATATATTCATGAGAGAAAACTTAGCAACTCATGATTATCACTTGTTGCTAAGTTGGGCACACCTTACACCTATATAAGGAGGATTCCGCCTTCTCTTTTGAGTATGCGACAAGTGCGGTCACAATCTCTTTTGCAATCAGAGTTTGTGCGAATAGAGAGTCCAGCCACCGGTGGAGAAAAGCAAGGGACAACGTATTGGTCTGAGCGAAATCAGTGTAACACCCTTATATTTGATTACGCTCTTTTCTATGACTTTTAGTAGCTAAATCTCTTACGTAGTTCAGATGCAAAACTTGTGATATAAGTAGAGAGATTATAATACTTAAAAAATTCTATTTAGATGATATATTAACTGAGCTTATCCATATGAATGTTGTTTAATATCATAATCTAACAACATATGTTACCTTACAAATAATTTAATTGTTAAGGATAGGGCCAATACAAATTAATTGAGTGTCATATTGACATAAGTTTCTGTGCATATTTATATGATAAACATACTTTAGATTGGCTAGAAACTGCATGATAAGATATATAGGATTCATATCATTCGTATAAGGGTATGATGATCATAGAGCAGAAGAATTTATTTATGACTTGTCACTGTTTCCGAGTGTATGAGTACATATATATTGCCGAGTTCAATTCACTACAGAATTCAATATTTTATATCGATCATCAACAAATCACAGGTTCGCCACCTGAACTATATGTTTGTTCACTAATATTCTTCCTCTCTTGCAGCGCACAGATAACTCACCAATCAATTTGAAAATCCTCCTGAATTTTGAGTCTTTTTATTTGCAAATTGTCTAGTTATAAACATGCAGATATCATTGTCCTCATAGATCGACCATGTACTTGCTACTAGTTAGTGAGCTAGGTTTATAAATTTATTTGCATTGGATAGCCTAATGATGGTCCTGTCAACCTGGCATTGTTGTCGGGGACAAAGGTAATTCTTTAATTTTGTGACAAGTCAATTTTGTTCAGTTTTAATTTTGTATTTTAAGATTGAAAGAGAAATTGTGTGCACGGCCTAGAAAACCAAGTGCACAACTTATTTCTTTAGAAGTTCTATTTTTGTGCCTCACATGCGTGGAACTTGTCTGAGACTTTCTCGAAACTACTTGATTGTTTGTTCATTCACTAACCCCTCTGACCAGCTTCTACTGAGTCGATGGATCTTCATTTTTAGGAAGATTCGTCCCTCCATGCGATGACCTAGAGCACCTGCTATGCCAGAGGTGAGCAAAGGGAAGAGCAGTCAGTGAAGCCACAATTATGATAGCGCCGCAACAGCAAAGGAGGACGATGTGAGAGCAGACTACTCAGACATTCAATGACATGCCCCTGTGCATCTAGCCAGAGGAGGACGGATGAGAAATTGAAATAAAGAGAGGTGTGATGCACCAACTTTCTAAGTTTTAAGAAATATCGGGAGAAGACGTTCAAAGGCATCTTCGAGAGTTCCTTGTCGTTTCCACCATGATTAAACATGCAGGAGCTGATCAAGGTCACTACAGGTTAATAACATTCCCATTCTCAGTAATGCATTATGCTAAGGAATGACTCCTTTACATGTCTGCAGGTATAATAACTTTATGGAGCTAGATGCAGGATAAATTTCTTGCTTCCCTGTGGCTAAAGTATCTCGTATCCATATGGATATTTGTGGGGTCAAACAGCAGCTAGACAAGACGATATATGAATATTACGAACGTTTTCAAATGTTGATCACAAAGTGGCAGAACCACGGGTTCCAGGATCAGACACTCATAGAGTTCTTCGTTGAAGGGAGGACCACATAAGAAAGGATAATGCTAGATGCAACAACTGGTGGTTCAATTCAAAATAAGTACTCGGATAAATTGTGGAGCATAATAGGAGAGATGGCATAAACGCCCGCATGTTCAACCGAACTCGCGGGGTGCACACGATCACTACTACCACCACCACCGGCACTAGCATCAAATTTTTCCTCAGAAATCTTAAAATTGAGAGTCGTTGCGCATACAATGCTTAAGGACATGGATGCTTCTAAATTACAACAATGTACGGTATGTATGTCAATCAAACACACTACTAACACTTGTCCTTCATGGCACGAATCTGTAGGGGAGAAAGAATACTTGATGGAGATGGGAGGGTACTATTCAAGTCAGCAGTAAGGAAACCAACTGTCTAATACACAACGTCCAGGCCTTCGGAATCGCCCCATCATGTCATATGCCAGCAATACCTACTTGCAACCACTAACCATCACAAACATGGAACAATAGTTCACCAACCTAGCCACTCATATTATGAAATTCAAACCATGAAAAGGAAACTTTCCTCTCAAACAAAAAAGAATCCATGCCCCAATGATAGTGCACTTACTCTAAAGGGTAAGAAGCTGATTGAGGAAGAAAAGTAGCTTGAAAGAGCCAAATCTACAGAAATCAATTAGCAACCAATCACAAGTCCGTGTGCGGAAATTCTTCTAGAGTACTTGGTTGATTTAATTAAATCGAGCTTAGAAGAGGAACAATATGCGCGCGCGTTTGTAGCGCACGATCAATTATCCAAAATAGCTTAGACAGAGGATGAACATTTTCGTACTGACCTAGTGTTAACTAGTATTATTTCTATCCCTGTTCTACATTTTCCATCTCAAATAAAAACTCTCAATAATTTATTCAAGACAAAAAAACATGGGATTTTTTTTATGGATTTTGACATTCCTCTAATCGAGACGCTACAACAAATCCCTAATTATGCATGGTTCTTAAAGAAGTTGTGCACTAAACGTCGCGGGCTAAAAGGGGATAAAAAGATAAGTTTCAACACCATTGTATTACCCATGTTTGTTGATATGATACAAACTGAATTCAAGGACTCTTGTATGTTTATTATGCAATGCATTATTGCATGTTTGTGGAGAATTTGATCTTTCTTGCAGATTTTATGGGTTGAATATTTAGAAATAATGATATGTACCACATTAGCCCATCATCCTTGGACGTTTGTTCATGGAAACAGATAAGACTACGATCGATGTGGCAAGCGGCATGTTATTTATGGAGTTTGGCGATTAGATCGAAGGATTGAAGAATACATCAGGCCGAGCGGAGAAAGCCGCGCATTGTGGATTGCAACCGCACACATGGGTGACGTGGCATGGACATCAAACGAAATGAGCCAAAGAAACTAACGTAGCACTTACCGCAAGCAAGAGACGAGTGTGAGGGGAAGGCACATATGTGAGCGCAACATGCACTTATTTCCAAATTTGAGTCAATTCTTACTAGGAAGCTTTTGAGGGCCATCACATCCTCATCTGAAGTCCGATTTTGATAATTCAAATTATTATAGAAAGAAGAGACGTTATAAATAACTTTTGAAAAGGAGCCAGGATCTAAATCTCACGGATTTCTGCCAGTAGAACGATCAATGTCGATGGGCAGATTATTTCCTAATTCAAATCCAAAAATCCAACTTTTATCAGCCTAGAAGTCCATATCTATATCAAAGTTCTAAAAGATATTCGTAAAAGAAAACTCTAATCACTTGTTGCTAAGTTGGGCACACCTTACACTTATGTAAAGAGGGTTTTACCTTCTCTTTTGAGTGTGGGACAAGTGTGACCATCATGTCTTTTACGATTAGAGTTTGTGCGACCAGAGAGTCTAGACACTAATAGAGAACAACAAGGGACAACATTTTGGTCTAAGCAAAATTAGTGTAAAAGCCTTATATTTGATTACGCTCTTTTCTATGGCTTTGAGTAGTTAAATCCCTTGAGTAGTTCAAGTCTAAAACATGTGATGTATGTTGGGAGATTATAGTGCTTAATAAATTCTATTTTGATGATATGTTAACTGAGCTTATTCATATAAATATTATTTGATAGCATAGCCTGACAATCTATATTACCTTGCAATTATTCTAGAGCTGATTTAATTGTGAAAGATAAGATCAATACCAATTAGTTGAGTGACAAATAAACATAAGTTTTCATGCATGTTTATTTGGTAAACATATTCTAGACTGACTAAGGCTTGAATATTTATATTGAACTCTCTATCACAGTACTTCAACTGCATAAATCATTTATCTAGGCCGACAAATACAATTCATTTAATGAACTATGTATTTTCAGTCGATATACTTTTTTGAAAACATATCGAAAACCTATTCAATATTGATCTTGAATTGAAGCTTATAATATTTTACATTTAATTGTAAAACTTTTTTTAAAACAAAATCCATATAATTAGATAAATTGAGTTGAGTAAAATTGAAATAAAGTTAAAAAGGAGAGAGAGAGCGCACTGAGGTGTCACGTCTGTATGTGCGACACGTGTCCAATGCATGCACGAAAGTACATAAATCCTTGGACATTTTTGCTCCTCTAGACATGTGTCGCACACTGAGAGTTGACATTTGGCAGCATCTGGACGAATCTGAGCAGAAATGAACGAGGATGAGGGGGGTTCGCAGCGCGTACCATAAAGGGGGGTTCCCATCCGATCCCCACCCTATATATATATATATATATATATCATTAGCATGAGGGTATGATGATTGTAGAGTAAGAGCAACTGTTTATGACTTGTCACCGTTCCAGCTTTTATGGGTACATATATTTTGTAGAGTTCAATTCGGTACAAAATTTCATATTTAGTATCGATGATCAACAAATAACACGTTAAACACCTGAACTACATGCCTATTAGTATGATGAATTAATCGATCAGTTTAAGCGGGTTTTTTTAGTAATCGGATCGGAACCAGGTCCGGTCCGATTTTAATAATTGTGGGTATAATGATCAATTGCACCCACACGATTCAATGTAGCAATCTCTCGAATTGACGCCAAGCCACTGAAATCATGGACAACACTATGTACTACATCAATCAATCAATTTAAGCTTTTATTGTTTAACAAGGACGTCGGGCAACGATAAAGACACGACGAAACAAATTGTTGGGACAATTCGGTTTCGAAAACTGCCATACCGTGTTGTCCTCCCCTTAGCGACGACTTGATAACAGTTACGTTAAATGTAACTCAATATATTTCTAACCATAGTAAAAAAGTAAATTTTTATTTGAAATTTAACTTAAATTTTAAATTTGTACACCAAATTCAATCAATATTTAATTTTTATGACTCAAACTTTAATCAAACCATCTAAGCATAACTTACAACATCGCGTTAAATTCAAAATTCAAACTCAATATCTAACACAACACAGTTAAAAAAGCCAACTAAATTCCATTCTTTGTGTCGCCTACAAGCTGTGTAATAATTAACATCTGCGAAAAAAAAAATCTAAGTAACATCTGAGGAGGTCCGGAATTAACATTGGCGCAGGCTGTGTAATAATTACGACAAGAAATTCCTGGGTCATGCCACTAAAATTGAAATTGGATTTTGTTTCTAGAAGAATAATGCACTGATACATTCTATACATGCCCCGTGCCCGTGCGTCTGGAGGAAACTGGTGCTGCCACGTGTAAAAATAATTTCCAAATAAATAAATTGATCTTATAGTTTGTTCACTTTACAAATTCACAACCCAATTATTCATTGTTCAGCAATTAAATTCAAAACCGTGTACAGCGTTTATACCATAGTTGTCAAAATCGGATTGTAAATTGAACCAATGGGACTTCTGATTTTTTATTTATCGGTTGAACCGGCAGATCGTTTCAATACAATTGCCTGTTTGATTCATCATAATTTTCTATATATATTAATCAAATGAGCTTGTATAATCTAGTGGTAGCGAGGCTGACAAGTGGTCTATATAATCAGTGATCAAACCCTAGTCTCAGCGGTTCACAACGGTTCGGGCTGGTTTTATTTGGTTGAACCTAACGAAAAAATACTTCAAACCGGATCGGACTAATAACCGGTTCATGGTTCAACCGATTAAACCGATCGATCCGGACCGATTTTAGTAACTATGGTTTATGCATAAAACTGTCAACATGCGATAACTAAAAGTTGAGCAGGAGCAGCTAGCACTCAAAGATGAAAGTTGACAGGCACAAGCTTGAGTGGGATCTTCTTGAACATAGTCAGCCCAAAACCTTCCTCCATGCTTACGTCCTCACTCGTCATCCCATCCGGCAACTTCCACTCAAAACAGTGTAACATGTTCGCCAACGTGAGCTCCACGGTCGACATTCCCATGTTTATCCCGGGACACATCCTCCGGCCGCCACCGAAAGGCAGCAGCTCGAAATTCCGCTCCTTATAGTCAAGCGGCCCGCCCTCAAACCTCTCCGGGGAAAACTCCTCCGCTTTCTCCCAAGTCTTCGCATCTCGACCGATGGCCCACGCGTTCACGTAAACTCGGGTTCCTGCCTTGATATCGTAGCCCAGTAGTTTGGTGTCGGTTGTTGTCTCTTTGGGTAAGAGGAGCGGAGCTGGAGGATGGAGCCTCAGCGTTTCTTTCAGCACCATTTTGAGGTATTTAAGGCTTTCGAGGTCTTGCTCGGACACTCGTTGCTTCCCTGCCGCCACGCGTCTGATTTCATCTTGCGCCTTTTTCATGATATCCGGATTCTTGACCAGCTCTGTCATTGCCCAGACCAGAGTCAACGCGGCAGTGTCAACTCCTGCCAGGAATATGTTCTGAAAACACCGAAACACTTCACTCAATTTGAAACAGTGTTAAGCCCATAGTTATGAAAACCGCATCAGACCGGCTGGTTTGATGCATAATAAATTGGATTAAATCAGTATGAACCGGTCAGAACCGGGTCTAATATTTAATTTATTCATTAATTATTCTCAACAGCTAAACTTATGTTAAATAATTAATCAAAAAACTAATCGGAGGCAGAATCGAACCCTGCTACGATCGAACCTCTGGTGCTGGTCTAGTCACCATTTGGTTAATATTCTTTTAGCATTTACAGAGTAATCAGATCGGTAATTGAACTAATCAAAACCATTGGTTTATGGGAAAACTGGGAACCGGACTCGGGTTCGACCTCGGTCCGCTCATCAAAACAGTGTCAAAATAGTTATGATGAAGGTCCGACAATCCGGTTCGGTTGATTACCAAATCAAATCAAATCAAAACCTGTTGATTCAATTTGATTCGATTCATCGTGACTGTCGAACCATCTATAATCACAAACATAGTCGCCTAGTTGTGATGTTTTCATTCATCAGCAGATTGGTGTTTAGAAAATCCAAGTTTTTGTGCAAAGAAGTTGTGAAATGGAAAATATACTTACAAGGAGAACGCCTTTGATATTATTCATGGTGAACCAGGTAGCACCTAGCTGGACTTGCTCCTTGTGGACCCTCAGCAAAACATCGACTATGTCTTCATGTTCACCCTTAACTTTCTCCGACTTCATATGCTCACTTATCAGATGCTGGAAGAACTGATCCAGCCTCCGGAAGGTTCGGTCGAGCCTCAAGTGCAGCCCGGTGAGCTTATCAACCACCCACCCCACACACCCAAAGAAATCAGCCGCTGCAAAGGTCCCGAGCAAGCCCTCAGCCTCATGAATCAGCTTCTCAAACCCCTTGTCATCCATCATACTCCCTTTGAAAGATGTGCCGAATGCGATTTTGAACATGATGCTGGCGGTCAGAGTGAACATCATCTCACCAAGATCGACAGCCTCGCCTTTCGCAGCCGAAAATGCGAGAGATTCAAGCATAGCATTCACCTCATCGACTCTCACTGACCCGAATGACTGCACCCGTTTGGAGCTGTAAAGCTCGAGTGTGGTAATCTTCTTCATCTGCCTCCAGTACTCGCTGTAAGGAACCAAGGCCACATCGGAGTAGTTGTACGTCATCTTAGTGGCACAAAACGCCGGTGGCCTGCCACTGAAGTCAGCGTCGCGCGTCTTCAAAGCCTCCTTAGCTGCTGCGGCCGAGGAGATGACTATAGCAGGCTCGGGGCCGAACTGCAAGAGCATCACAGGACCGTACTTCTCCGCAAGTTTGGCGAGGGATTGGTGCACCAGGGCGTCTAGTTGGTGCAAATTGCCGATGATGGGTAGCTTGGGAGGGCTTGGGGGCTTGTTGGGGCACTGATTTGGCTTCCTAACGAGCCTCAGCAGCAGCAGGGGGCATGCTAGAAGGATCAGAGCTAGTAATGGCCACATGGGTCTGGAGAGGAGTCCAATAATTGTGTCAAGAGACGTGTGTTATGTTTAGAGTTAGTCTTCGCATATGACTAGCTGAGAATACCTCATGTGTCACATATATACATCTCCAATTATTCAAAGTTTGGTTAGGATATATTAAAATTTTCACCATACATTTAAGTGTGGTGATGAAATTTAATGATATTTGAGGACAGTTTTTCGTGTGTGGTCATTGTGATGAATACTGAAACATGAGGAGGAGAAATTTCCAAATACAATGATTAGAAGAAGAAAAATAAGAGAAGATTGAGGGATGCATTCTTTGAGGCTCTTTTTGTCGATGCCGAGAGTCAAACGTTGATTCGCCGTTTCGTTCGTTCATATGCTATCAATGTTTTTTTTAATCTGTTTTCATCCTATTATTTAATTTTAATTTTACTCTACTAGGGCATTATATTTTGATTTTACCCTACTTTATAAAGATAAAATCACGAATGGCATTGACTGTTTGTTTAAAAAAATCGAGAATGACATCCTCATTTATTCTTTGAGGTGATATACATGTTATATACTGATAAAGAATTTATGTCAAAGTGGAACAGGAAGTGATATAGGACGGAATCTCAGTGGATGGTGACAACAAGGTTAGTAGTTGTGGGTCAGAATTAAGTGGGTTTGGGGTTGCGGGTCCAAAGGCCCGCGGTAGGGTATAAGAATAGAGTTTCTATTACAAATATCACGTAACTGTAACACAATAAGATACGACATACTCAATAATACACAACTACTCTTCTGCTCCCGAGGACATAGGCACACTGTCGAACCTCGTTAAATCTTGTGTGTTATTTACTGTTTTTTTCTCTTGTTAGTTAGCTGGACTTGTCAACCGTCAAAATACGACAAACTAGGGAAGTCATTCTTAGTTTATTTTAAACAAATTGTCAATGTCATTTGCAGTTTTGTTAATTAGGGTAAAATTAAAATTAAAATATTTATGTATGGTAGAATTGAAATTAAATAGTGAGTTTAGAACAAACTGGAAAAAAAATCTTATCTCATGTTGTGGAGTGATGTAATAAGACAGTGAATTTATTTTCAAATTTTTACTTTATTTAAGGGTTTGACGGATAGAGGGTGGATCAGTTGAGAACCTCCTTAAATTGAGAACCGTTGTGGACAAATGTGGACCAATCATTATTTACATGAAACAACAATGTATTAATTATATGGTTTCATTTTTTGAGTTTATTTATTATTCTTTATTAATTATATGAGATTCATTTTTTATTTATTTGAAACAGATTTACTTGGCATTTTGAGATTTCGTTTTATATTTAATTTATCGAATTTTTTTTGTCTAAGATTTTTGAGGAATATGAATAGTGAACATTTTTCGGACTATATTTTTTTATATTTTTATAATTTTTTTGAGCTGTGAACCTCCATGTGGTGAACATATTGCAACAGTGAATCTAAGTGGTGAACATATTGAATAGTGATTTAAGCAGCGAACCTCATGTTCACTATTCATATTCCTCAAAAATCTGTAAATTAGAAAAAGAATCTAGACAAAAAAATCCGGTAAATTAAATAGAAAACGAAATCTCAAAATGACAAGTAAATCTGTTTCATAATAAATAAAAAATGAATCTCATATAATTAATAAAGAACAATAAATAAACTCAAAAAAGGAAACCATATAATTAATACATTGTTGTTTCATGTAAATAATGATTGATCCAGAATTGTCCACAACGGTTCTCAACTTAAGGAGGTTCTCAACGGATCCCTCCCCTTGACGGATATCCTGTCAATTATATAATTTACATATTTTAGTGGCAAGGATGTTGTCATTTTAATTAATTTTTAGAACATTTAGGGTTTATAAATTTTATAATTCATTGCGTTTTAGGACTTATAAATTTTTTGAGTTTTAAAATTTCATATTTATCGTATTTTTAGGATACTTCAAAAATCCCTCAAAACGACAACGTTTCACAACCTTAAAAACACTTAGGGTGTGTTTGGTTTAGGGAAAATTTGGTGGAAGGAAAGTTTTGAGAAAAATCAGTAAAATCCAATGTTTGGTTTAGATGAAAAATATGAGGGAAAGAAAATTATGTGGAAAGTTAGAAGGAAAGTTAGACAAATTAAAAGGAGTTTTAAGAATTTCCTTCAAAATTTCAATTCTAAACCAAACAAAGGAAAATAAGATGGAATCCATGATGGATTTCGCTTTCCATCAAATTTTCCTTTCTCTATAATTTTCCCTAAACCAAACATAGCCTAAAAAAACAAAATTTAGAAAACACCAAAAATGTAGAAATTATAAAACCCTGAAACCTTAAAACTCTTAAACATCTTTTAAAATGGTGTCATTTTGATCATTCGGGTATATAATTTTTATACTCTGATAGGGTATGTCTGGTTTTCTTTATTTCAATCAAATATTGTATAAAATAAGGTTTTGATATATTTGTCAGGTATAAGGTGTGTATATGAGCAGTTAAAATTATACTGTTTTATTGTTTTTTAGGGGTTTAGAGCACAAAAATCTGAAATTTTTTAATATTTTAGAATTCCTCATATTTTTGGTTCATAATTTCGAATTTTCGGTGTTCATCATCATTTTTGTATCACTATCAACAAGTTTGAGTTTGATTTGATCTTCCTTAAGAAAGTTTAATTTGATCTTCCTTAAGAAAGTTTGATTTGATTTGATCTTCCTAAAGAAAGTTTGATTTGATTTGATCTTCCTAAAGAAAGTTTGATTTGATTTGATATATAAATATATGTAGGATCCCTTTAGTTTAAATAAATTAGCTTGAAAGGAAATGAAATAAAAGATGTAAAGTTTAAATGGAAAATCTTATGGTGTGTTTAGTTTAAGGAAAATTTAATGAAAAATGAGAAGGAAATGACATTTTTGAAGGTCATCCAATTTTACCTTTATTTAGTTTGCTCTGAAAAATGTCAAGAAAAATAATAAGAATTTCATTTCATTTTTCATCATCATGGAACGTTTTATGTTAAATGTATATATGAAAATATAATATCATCTTTGTGTCTTCAATTTCGTCGGATATATTGAACTTTTTGGGATACATTAAAGTAATAAAAAGAGAAGTAGTTATTCATTTAATATATATTGAACTTGATTGTATCATATTTGTTGGTTAAGAGTTAGAATAACACTTTTCATCAAATTTTCCACTTAATTTTTTTCCTTCATATTTTCCATCTGAACCAAACATAGAATTTTATAAAATTTTCTCTAAACCAAACACAACCTTAAGGAAAAATATAATTAATAAAGTGCATAATAATAATAATATAAAATAAAGTAACATATATATTTTTAAAATATTTATTCAAGAATTAAGTTATTTCTCATTTTTCTTACCCTTTCTCACACTTATTAATTCATTTTCGTGGAACTTCTAGCATCGGTATTATAAAGTCTTCTGAGTTTTGTTTGATTTTAAAAATAATAATAAATAATTATTTTTTAATTTTATTTATTATATTTTTTTTTATTTAAGAGATATGTTTGATCTAAGAAAAATTGAAGAAATGTTAAACTACATGTTATTATATATTTAAAAGTGAAGATGGTTGCAAATTAATTGATTATCCGACTAGCTAATATATTTAACATATTTTATCATCAAAACGACTCCACATCAACTATTTTACATATTTATGAACACTAATATTAATACGTGAATCTAATTTTATACTCTTACTGTCTTCTTTTACATGTTACTTAATTAAATTTTTTATCCATTTTTACTTATCATGTAACACTTTTCAATACGTATTAAAACTACAATTATCTTAAAAAGTCAAATATTAATGATTTCATTATCATAATCAATAAAAAAGCAATTCAACACCAGTAATAATCCATCAATTCTGTCTTTTACACAAAAATTTAAAATATACATCAAATCCTTACTTATTAAATTGGTTCAAACACTAACATTAAATATTATCCTAATCTACTTAATATAACCTTAAACAACATGTATTTTAGGACGGAGGGAGCATTATATGAACTTATCTACCGTTTCGGAAAGAGTTGCTGTTGGAGTAACTCCAGATCATAGTTATGAGAACCGGACCGGACCGACTGGTTCAACAGGTTGGACCGGAATCCGGACCAAGTTCCGGTCCGGTTCATCTATGCTTACCGGATTGCAACCTTAATCGAGTCGAACCGGACTAAATCTGCCTGTTCAGTTGAAAATCGATGAATCGGATCAATATTAATGTGAACCGGTTCACTAACTTACATATAATTAATAATTAATTATTCACTTATCAAACCATTAATGTTAATTAATGCAAAAATAGTAATAAAATGGGGTTGTTAGGACTCGAACGGAAGCCCGTACATTTCAAACTTTTATCGCTACGCTAGTCTAATTTGATTTTCATATACCATAAGTGGAATTTAAAATTTATATAATTTAATTTATTGAATCTCCGGTCAGATCGGTCAAAAGGATCAATCCAACCGATAAATTAAAAATTGAAAATCTGAGATTAGACCCATCTTCAATTCTGTCACATTTTTTGATTATTGTGCCAATACAATACGACAACAGAGCTGGCTACAAGTTTCAATATAATTTTGGTTTCCATTAATTAAGGGTTAGGTAGATTACTTCAACCTAATTATCACGCAGGCCCACTAATGATCATGATGAGGAGGGTGAAACAGATTACTAATAATTAGATGTAAATCATAAGTGATAAGAAGTTATCGTTGTGCGGAATATATCTACCATGTCGACTATGAATATTCCTACTGAAGAGTTGTCACGTATTGAAAAATCAAAATAATAAGTGAAATTTAGAGTATATTTCGTTTAGGAAAAATTTGAGAGAAAATGAAATTTAGTGAAAATTGAGTTCTTCATAAAATTCATCATATTTTTTTTATTTGGTTAGAAGTGAGAAATTCATAGGAAAATAATAAATAACTCTTTGTTTTGTTAAAATCTCCCATCTAATTTTTCATATAATTTTTCAACTAATTTTTCTCACCTTACTTTCTCTAAACCAAACAAGAGATTCCTTCCTATTTTATCCCAAATTTTGGTATCACTAAATTTTCCCTAAACCAAACACATCCTTAGGCTGTGCTTGGTTTGAAGAAAGTTAGAGAGAAAGAAATTTGAAGGAAAAAGAATCCCTCATAAAATTTATATTATTTTCCTCTTCTTTGGTTTGGGATGAAAAATTTTATGGAAAGTATTAAAATATTCTTTAATTTAGACAAAAAAAATTTTCTATTTTTCATCTAATTTTCCATTTAATTTTTCATCCCCAATTTTTTATAAGCCAAATAAAATTTGTTTTTTATTTTCTTTCAATTTTTTCCTCAAATTTTCATCTTCAATAATTGTAAAAATAATTTAAATTTTCAATGTATATCACGCGGATTCACATGCGGTGGATATGACCCAGAAAAATGACTCTCACTGCTGAGTAAGAATACGGATGTAATCATTACGGCTTTCGATCAAATCTGTTAGCACTTCCATGTTCTATCCAAATGCTTGTAATTTGTAGTTACTCGGTGGATAGGGGATAGTCATTCCTTACAATTCAATTTTAATATATTTCAACTAGGAAACGTATCCGTTGATTCGATGGGTTCGATTCGGTTCAAAAAAAATTAAAAATCAAATCAAATTATTAATATTCAGTTTTTTAAAATTTGAAACTGTAACCAAACCATTATCATTTCAAACCGGACCGAACCGATCCGTTTCAAACCGAACAATTTTTAACATTTCAAACCGAACCGAACCGACCGATTTAAACTGACATTTCAAACCGGATCGAACCAATCCGTTTCAAACCGAATAATTTTTTAACATTTCAAACCGGACCAAACTGACCGATTTGGTTCGGTTCGGGAGGCGACAGACGCCATAATGTTATATATATAGATTTGGCTTTGTTATCTATTAATGACTTCAAATTTCATGTAACAAATTAATTTGGGATGAATTGCTTGAAGGGAAAAAAAACAAATGAATGCAATTGAACATATAAAATTTGAGAATAAAATATCTAAACATTAAAATATGTTATTCAATTCTTATAAAATATAAGTGAAATAGTTAAATATTATACATAAATTTAAATAATAAAAAAAACTAGAAGTGTTTGATTTATTAACAGATTTTTTTTATTCAGTTTGTCTCATTCTTCTATTTTATTTTGATTGTACCTTACATGATTATTCCATTTAATTATATCCTAATTGAGAAAAAACGGTATGGTATTTGTGTTTTTGCTAAATAAAATTGGAAATGATATAGCCAATTTGTAATATTGGACATGTGGCATGATTTGTGTCAGCGTGTCAAATTGGAGATCCAATTGTTGTTTTGTTTACCAAAATCAGGAACCAACTAACAGATTTTCTTGGAGTTTGCTCTCCAAGTTTTTGACTAAGTGAAAACGCCAATCATATTGTCGGTTTCTAACAAAACTAGAGATATCGTTCCTGTTTTTCGTTGAATTTCTGCAATTGAGCACTTAATTGAAAGCCATGTTTGGGCAATTGCGACTAAATCGGAAGTCATATTACCGATTTGCCTGAGAATTAAAACTCACGCTCCCCTTCTTCTTGCGCCGCCCATTTGATGTTTTATTCTCTCCTCCATTCTCTTTGTCAGCTCCTATGTTCACAAGTGCAATTCTCCTCTCTTCGGCGTCCATTCTTCGCATCATCCTTCCACAAGTCGTTAAGTCTTCAATTTAGTTTATATTTGTCACTAGTTACCACTATAAGGTTGGATTCGGGTTTCTCTGTATGTTAGGGTTTCGCCGTAGTTGACTCAAAATTATTATGCTATTGATAAAAGTTTAATTGTTCATGTGTTTATTGTTGATTTTGTACCATATGTGATTATAATTTGTGAGGATAGTTTGATAGGGTTCAATTTGTTTATGAATGTGCTTATGTTTTGTTTGATTATTGATTTTTAAAAATAAAAACTGTTTGTTTTTCTTTCACTGCGTAATTCCTTCATTTTAGTTGATCAATTTGTGAGTTTGGCAAACCAGAATCTATTTTCTCTAATTATTTATGTTTATATTTCATGCATTTTTGCGGATATAGTGTTAATTGTGAGTTTAATTATTCCTGGTTGGTTGTTTTTCCGCTTCACAATTTTATGAAAATGATTTGTGCTTCTAGGATTTGGTCCGTGGGCCAAGCCGATCAGCTAGGTTGGGTAGTATCCATGGGTCATACTCATGGATTTAACCCTTCATCTGAATCAAGCGCGGGTTGAACCGGATCATATCCGGACTGAATCTTATTCAGTTTATCACTCAACTCAATATCCATCACTCGATTGTGTGCGATCCTATATGTTTATTCTTAATTAGTTATGGGCAAAAGTTCAAATAATCATAAACGGCCCCTAGTAAGATATTATGATCCCTAATTAAGAATAACTTATTCTCGAGGTAACCAAAATCACAGTCAAGTCAATTGACTGGTTTAATGGACAGTTCCAACAACACCATGAAGAGTACAGTGGACATACTAAGAAATACTTGCTCATTGTTGAAGACACAATTACAAAGATGACAAAGAAGGAAACGACACACGACTTCATCATGTTTGCCAATGCAAGATGGAGGCTTCGGTTGGAACGACCAAGACTCACAACATACATAAAATCACTTTCTCTGAAAGATATTGTTCGTAGGGGAAGTGGTAAATAATGCATTATCCTTGCACGCATGTGTTGGTGGTGTGCGTGAAAATGTACCTTTCTAAATATCATTGTGTAGTTGATGACTATATGATGGATGTGTATTATAAGACATGATGATGTCCATTGTTGCATTCTTTACCTGATAAAGACTTATTGGGAGATCGGCCTTATAGAAACTCATGTGCCAAATGAGCACTCTTCATGAGAGCACCGCGTAAAGGAAAAGACTAAACACAAAAAAAGATCAAACGAGATGGTTCATTCATGTGGCGATATGTGTACTAGAGGTTCTAATAGGAACAAACTGTGAATTGGTTCCTCGATTTTGACAAGTAAAACATCAATTGGGTCCCCGATTCGACACACTGACTCAGGTCATGACATATATGTCTATCAACATGGCAAACTGGGTATATCATTCGCTGTTATGTATAACAAAAACGTCAATGTCATTTCTACTTTCTTTCAACTAGGATAATAACAAAATAGAATGATTAGGTAGGGTAGAATTTAAACAAAATAACATAATAGGATGTAATTCTACGAGCAATGTGGGCGATGTGGGATACAATCCCTTATATGCACCAACACCCCCTCACTTGTGAGATCGTTAGACGGACGAAACCGCATCTGAAGGATGACATCGTATTAAATCAATATCTCGCAAATGGAACCTCGTGCGGACGTAACCAACACGTTAGATCAGTTTATCCGGGGGTGGGGTTAAAATCCGCTCTGATACCATGTTAGTAAGTTGGTTCCACACTCTTTAAACCAATTGACAATGAGTGGGAGAGCCCAACTATACTTCAAGTGTAATTCTATCTGCAATAATGTGGAATATAATCCCTTATATCCGCCAACACTAACTCTTGCGCTAACCATCTCCATCATTGTCATCTCCATCATTGTCTTGAATTGATCATCTCTGGTCAACAGAGCACCATGGAAATCGAGTTTGCTAACGACTATAGCTGCACTCCTCCCCCTCATAGCCCCCTCCTTGAACTCATCACTCCTTGTTAATCGTTCTATACTATGCTTTGCTTGCATAATATATTCGAGTGAGTAAATATATGATATGGACGTCATCACAGACTGATGCAGACCAACTCTTACTAAGATGCAATGAGAGCAGAAAATAGGTAGAAGAAAAGATTTGAGGGGGTACAGATTGAGAGAGATGATTGAAGAGCATGCAGGAGATAGATTTATGATTAATTTTTTTGTTCCTTCTTCATTCTTTCATCTACAAGGTTATACAATACTAACTTAGAAAATTACAATTCCAACCTGATATTTTATCAAATACTAAAATAGCTCTTCGTGCAACGGCCACCATGCCTCATTGCAAACTCATGCTTATTAGGGGTGCAGCTCCATGAGAGCAGTGGGCTTTGGTGCATGGCAAAGTCTAATATTCCTACAGCGAGTGATTTTTGCTAGTATTTGTTGACGTGTGTTTGGTTCAATAGCTACTAGCAGATTTACTGATTGTCTGGCAGCATTACTAATTTTACTAGATGGATGGATCAACACTTACATGGCTTGGTTAGAGATTATAATATTTGACGTATGTTTATGAAATAGAAGTAGAGTGATTTTACTTGTGTGTGGACTTGGAAGATTTTGAAGTTTCATTTTGTGACAAACCAAAAATGGAGATCATTGCTGCTGTGGCAGGCTTCTCTCCGACTCTCTCTCTCTCTATGAGCGGAGTATTTGTTCCGATGGAAGGCGTTCCGGATCATGTCGTTCTATTTGCATAGGGAGGTTTCATGAATTCGTCATATGGTTATCCGACTTTGATTTTTTTTTCTCTTTCAAATGTCCTCTTTGCTTTGTTTGCTAACTTTTTTGCACTCAGTCTTAGTTTTTTCCATACTAATATACTTTATGATTTTTGCAGCTATTAAACGTGAAGATCTTTTTGATTTTCACAATTACCAAGTGTGAAAATTGCATGCGGCGTGTCCATGACCAGTTAGCTACGTATCTGGTTGTCATTATGCTTTTTGCATTTAGTAACGGTGAAAATCATCAGAACTTTCCAAGTTACCAAATGCAAAAACCATAGGTTTGAAATTCGTAGTGAAAATTCCAAATCAGAAAATCACATATCTAAAAATCCCACATCTGAAATGTGATGATAAGAGTTGGATGTGGCAAAAGGACGATGAAGTGAATTGACGTTGGCACGTTGCAATAAGGGAGGCGGCGGGTGAGAAGGGGCAGTAGTGCCTTTGACATGAATGAAAAGATATTGACTCATTGCAAAAAATAGAGATGAAGAAATCGATCTGCCGTTTTTAAATGTGTTTTCGCAGTTTGGAAATGCAAAATTTGTTAATAGTTTTGTAGTTCATAAACAAAAAATTATTTTCAATCTTTTGCTGTTACCAAATATGAAAATCATGAGTTTTTATAGTTTCAAAATGTAAAAATTCTCTTATCATCCAGATAGGCTGCTGGTTGGACATGGACAAACTACATATAAATTTTCGCACTTGGTTACTACGAAAATCATATAGACTTTTACTATGGTAATTGCAAAAATAAAAAATTAGGCTAATATGAGGAAAAAAACTAGAAGAGGGTGCACAAATGATGGAAAACAATGCAAAAAAACATATTTGAAAAAAATTATCGGACTCCTTACTTTCTCCCATTTGCTCCTTATTCAAAAGGCGTTAGGATTCCACATGCTCAGAATTTCTTGCCGAGAACCAATCTTGTCCTCTCAATTTCAATTGTTTAATAAATGCACGAGTTTATTAGCTCTGAAATCCACCTGCACCTCCTCCAGTCTACAAATGGGGCTAGCTACCCCAACCAGCTACCAGATGAAAACTTTTGCAATCTATATAAACAGTTCAGTACATGGTATCAGAGCGGATTTTGGTCACACTCTTAAAACATGTTCATAACGGTTTTGAGCATAGTGGTATTATCCGCATCGCTCATTGGAAGCTCAAGAATGATCCTCATATACAGTTGGGTTCTCCCAATCATTACTAATTGATTTTGAGTGTAAATCCGACTAATCTACATAACCAATAGAAACGAAACACTAAACGAAGAAATCTACTCCTTCCCACCCCAAATGATATTTTGAAAAAAAAAATCACAAAATTTCAATAAAAACCTTTATATTGAAACTTTTTTTAAATTTTTTTGAACAGTGATTACATTGATTTTTTACGGCCCAATAAGAAAGGGGTCTGATTTAGCCAAAGTCCGTCTAACCGGCCCAACAGCGAATCCGGCCTTCTCCTTTAATACTATCCACGTGTCGATCATTCACAAATCCCTCCCGTGACCGGCACGTCGTTTGCCAAAACCTCTCACGAGATATTCGAACGGCATAAGAAAGCAAGGAAAAGCATAGCTGGTCCTGGTCTGTCCAACTACAACATAATTCGTATTCCTAACGCCATTTAAATATTTCGTAAAATTAATACTAAATTAATATATAAAATTATTTATTAACTTAACCACGGTGAACTCTCCCCTAACCACGGTTAATCGGGTTTCAGAAACCAGCTACCGACGCGCATCATCTCTGCGATTTTCGTTTTCTTCAGTTTCGCTTTTCGATCGGATGATCAGCTGATTGGTTGGATCGATTTTGTTTCCCTTTTTGGTATGGAAATGGAGTTTATGACGGAGTTTCCGCACTCGTACATCGATCGGAGACCGAAGAAGAGAGCCAGGTTGGCTTGGGACGTCGCGCCGGCTCAGCCATCCGCCAAGGTACAAAGTTGGATTTACTGTGTGATCTGTTGATAGCAACGAGTCTTGAGTTTGATTGGATCGGTTTGATTGGCGTGATTCGAAAAATGGTTTTTATTTTTAATTTTTTGTATAAGGGTTTTGGTATGTTAGGTTATGGTTAGTTGGTGCCGTTTCTGGAGTTGAATTTTGTATTCTGAGTGTGAGGGTGTGGTGAAGCGGTATGTGATTACTGGAAATGATGAGCTTTTTTTAGAGGTTGTTTAGGAAGATTTGATCTTGCATGTATAGAGTATGTTCGATGATATGTTGATTACATATCATGGAGCAAAGGTTTTTGATCTGGAACTCATACATATGGATGTAGTTGATTACAGTAGAAAAAGGGAGTTTTAGGAGGTTCAGGCTTTGCAACATGGTTATATTAGTGTTTCTTCGTGTGTTGACTATTGAGATGATATGTTAAACTGAACACACTGCTGAAAGAAGCTAAAGTATGACTCGGAGTACGATGTTAATTATCCTTGGTGTTTGTTTGTGTTTTATGCCTTTTTTTCGTGTCAGCATCTAGGCTGATCCGAGAGAAATTATGCTGGCAAATTGATTGCATACTGATTGTTCTTTGGAAGAAGATGCAATGTGACCAAGAGTATGATGTTAAGTATACTTGGTGTTAGTTTGTGTTTTATGTCTTTTATTTCCAGTCAGCATCTAGACTGATCCGAGAGACATTATGCTGGCAAATAATTGCATATTGACTGTTCTTTGTGTTGTAAGTACTGAGTCTGTACCCATTATTGATTAACTTTTCAATTATTGGTTCTGGATTTTCATGAACTTTTTGGTTGTAGCTTTAATTTTCACATTTTGATAATTTACTGTTTGGATTTTTGCTCAGATAGTTAGCAAAGTATGAAGCATTGTTGAAAGATGGTGTTAACAGGGTGAAGATTTTCATTATAATTGCTTAGTATTGTAGTATGAATGGGTGGCTCTGTGTAGGCTCAGTCAGGAATATGTTTTGGGCAAGAGGTTGAGAATCTGACAAGCTATGGGCCCTCAAGAATCTCAGACCATGCTAGTTTTTTTGATAAAGCAATGAATTATAAGGGCTCTCCCCCATGGCGAGAGGACGACAAAGATGGCCATTACATGTTTGCACTTGGCGATAATTTAACTCCTCGCTGTAATGCACTCATACACCATATGAAGAGATTTTGAGTTTTTCATATTTTTTGTAACATTTTGGGGGTATTTATAAGTCACATGTATATGGTACTGGAACAACACTTTGATAATATATGCCTGGAATGTTATTTATGCATGATCATATAATTGGTTAGGCTAAAAAATTATGGCAGTTCCACTGATATCTTTATATAATTTGGCTTCCCAGTACTCGGAAGTTGCTCATGTTTTTTTTTTATGACTGTCGTTTCTGTTTTACTTACGATCATCCTTTTTCTGCAGATAAGATTCACAGAAAAATCGGAGAAGGTTTGTCTATCACCTTGGCTTTCCAGTAGTTTGTCAGTGTGTAGTTTGATTTTCAGTTTTCAAATATTATATGTAGTAAGGGTCATGATTTTGTTGATTAATATTATTGTTGCAGGTACCTTTGGCCAGGTATTAGAGTGCTGGGACCGCGAATCAAAAGAGATGGTTGCTGTAAAAGTTATTCGAGGAATCAAGAAATATCGAGAGGCTGCTTTGATTGAAATCGATGTGCTGCAGCTCCTTGGCAGATTTGACAGAAACGGGAGCCGGTAATTAGCCTATATGCTTACAACATATATTTTATGTATTTAATGGCGGCTTTTATGTACTAAATAATAGCCGCAGGACATTGACACTGTTGTTACTAAATGGATTCTGTTTGCAGTTGTGTTCAAATTCGGAACTGGTTTGACTACCGTAATCATATATGTATTGTAAGTGAAAGATCCATTGTGAAACAGTTTCAACAGATTTCTTGATTACTGCTATCCATTGATCATTTGGTGTTAATCCTTACCAGGTATTTGAGATGCTCGGACCAAGCCTATATGATTTCCTTCGGAAAAACAATTATCGACCATTTCCAGTTGATTTAGTCCGTGAGCTTGGCAGGCAACTACTGGAATGTGTCACATGTATGTGATTTTTCTGGCCTTTCTTCACTTTTTTGATACTTGATGATGATGATCCAAGCCTCAAACTGTTTTGCCCCTATTACATAGGGAAGTGGATTGGCTTTTTTGTGCTTTGAAATAAAACTGTTCTTACTTCTTTTTATTTTTATTGATTTTACTTGCAGTCATGCATGATTTGCGCCTGATTCATACTGATCTGAAGCCTGAGAATATTCTCATGGTGTCTCCTGAGTACATAAAAGTGCCAGACTTTAAGGTACTTGTGATGAGAAGTACTGTATTCTCCTCTATAACAATAGTGTTACTTTAAGTTATGTATATTTCAGTACTTGACTTCACTAGAAGATACTAGACTCTATTTTGCTCGTACAAATCTTCTTAATTATATTACCTTATTTTATTATTGCAGTCAACATCTCGATTTGCGAGGGATGGGTCATTTTATAAGAGATTGCCAAAATCCAGTGCTATAAAGGTTATTGATTTTGGAAGTACTGCTTACGAGAATCAAGATCACAACTATATAGTCTCTACAAGGCACTACCGAGCCCCTGAGGTCATCCTTGGTATGTCATCATTTCGTTGTCTCATTTTGCACCCTATACTTCCTCTGCTTGCCACTTTTATTTCATGTTGGGTTAGTTATTGACTTCTTTCTATACAGGCCTTGGATGGAGTTATCCTTGTGATATATGGAGCATTGGCTGCATCTTGGTGGAATTGTGCTCGGTATAATCTTTATCTTGCTATGCTTCTTGATCATAGTAATTCTCATACCTCCTTTGATTGTAACATTATGTAGATATTTCTACTACGTAGGAGATGATATATGCATCTGCTTGAAAAACTAACAAAAAGGCTTACTTTATCTGAAATTGATAAATTTATGTTCTTTCTTGTAGGGTGAAGCGTTATTTCAGACACATGAGAACTTGGAGCACTTGGCCATGATGGAAAGGGTCTTAGGCCCACTTCCCCATCATATGCTAAAAAGAGCAGAGTAAGTTGTCTACTTATTTATTGTTGTTTAATACTAATATGAGATAAACATATATGGATGTTCTGTCTCTCTTAATTTCAGTCGGCATGCTGAGAAATATGTCAAACGAGGTAGGCTGGACTGGCCGGAAGGTGCAACTTCCCGAGAGAGCATCAAAGCAGTTATTAAACTACACCGTCTTCAGGTAGCAAAACATGAACCTGTGTTCTTTCATACAGGTTGTTTTGAAAACCTTATCATGGGCCGCAGTTGCTCATAACAATTTGTTCATCTGCATGCAGAACATAGTAATGCAACATGTTGACCACTCAGCTGGGGATCTTATTGATCTGCTGAAAGGTCTCCTAACTTATGACCCCTCTTGTAGGCTGACTGCTCGCGATGCACTTAGACACCCTTTCTTTACTAGAATGCAACTTAAGAGGTTTTGAAAATTGAGTATGATGGTTTATGTCACGTCATGGTTCAAAAATATGCTTGTGTGCCGCCTTGTCAACCGAGTGCTGGAATGTTAGCAAGAAATCTTTATGGAGAGAATTGTAAATTTAATTCATACCATAACAAACTTCTGATAATGAATGAGTTACGGAGGTGCTGTCAGTGCCAAAGGCCAAAAGCTCTATTGATGAGGATCTTGGTTTCTCCGACAATTCAGATAGAAAATATGCATTCATGGGTGAGTTCAGTTTGCACTTCAAAAGCAACTTCGTATGTAGGCTTGTGATTTATTTCACTTCGTGGTACAAGTTGGTTCCTCTGAATTCCATGTACGGTTTGGCAGGAGTATTAAGAGAATGTAGAGTATTAATTATATGTATGAAATTGTTTGGAAGATAATTAGAGATCATGATTATTAATATAACAAACACCCAATATAGGATAAATATGTTATCAAAATATTATTAATATATTACTCAGAGGTGAGTTAAACAATATCATCAGTATTAATATCAGGATAAATAATACTACTATACATTTATTGAGTGATTCTAAGTTGCATGGATATGAGGAGAGGACGGAAACAAATACTGAGAAGTAAGAATTTTAAAATTATTAGGGATATGTACAACACAAAAAATGGTTACTAAATTTTTTAAAAATTATAATTTGTACTTGTTATTTGGAAGATTTACAAATAATTAGTTGTTAAGAGCAAAGATGAGATAGAGATATTATGCTTTTTATATACCGACGTTCAAGAAAGATAATTAAGCAATTTTTAAGGTATTTCAAATTATGTTATTGAAGTTTCTGTTCTATAAACGGCACGGGATACGACCCTCTCTTTGAGTTTCTGTACAACATAAGAGTTATTTGCTTGCTCAATATACTTGGTTTTCATGGAACTATTGCGACCAAGTTGCACATTTAGGGTGTGTTTGATTTAGGAAAAATTTGAGGAGAAGAAAAATTTGGTGGAATATGAATTTCTCATGGAATTCGTCTCATTTTTCTTTGTCTGGTTAGGGGTGGAAAAATCATAGGAATGTAGTAAAACACTTTTT
>NQLW01000034.1:685791-700880 GCA_002312845.1 Kalanchoe fedtschenkoi | reverse complement strand
CAGTTTTTATTTTATGTTTTCCATTGTATTATTGGTGTCAGCAGGTTAAGATTAGGCTACTCCAACCTCAACATTAACATCACTATAATTACAAACCATACATATGACAACAAAACTTGTGGAAAGATATTTACTACACTTTAATCCCCAAGTCACACAGGTATCATGGATGAAGTCTACACTTAAGCTAAAGACCTATCATTAGACTGAATATTCTTGAAATGTCAATGTTGTTAGGGTTTGTAATCGAGTCTGATAAATGTGAAACGTTATATAGTCGTCGTTATTCCTTTTCTTTATATAAGATCAATATTCACAATCTTCCAGTCAATTTCTTTTCATGATGAGTCGCGAAATATCTAAGTCTTTTAGAGGCTGCATCAAGGCGAGATAGATGTTCTTAAACAGCTTTGATGACCCACTAGCTGCCTTGTGCTGATCATCTTGAGCCACCGGCTGACCAACTTTGTAGAAATGAGTAGTCTCATTTTTTTGGTCCTCTTTAACCCCGATATATATGCTGATATGGCAATTGTTAAACAATAATTGGTGTTCATTGTTATCATTTTAAAAGATAAATATTCATCAACTTACTACTAAGTTATCATTTTGATGTCGTAATAAATTCATTGTTAAATAAAAAAAAAGTATAAACTTGATGTTCGTTTTGAATTGAATTAGATATTTTAAAATTCAGTAACAAATTACAATTTTTAAAAAGAGAATAAGACATCAATTTATATTTTTTTAAATAAAAAGTGACTTTAGTACTTGTTTCAACTCTTATTTGACCAAACATATCGGTTTCCCTCTATCACACCGACTTAATAGTTTTTTTTTAAAAAAATTATATATATGCTCACAAATTGTTAGTCATGTTCCAACATTGAATTATAAACAATGGTAAATGCACAGCTAATTCAAAGTGGTCAGTTGATTCCGTTGAAAATTTTGTTTTATTATAATCATTGAATTGATTTTACTAACAAAATTTGATATATATAAACACAGGGGAGGGATCCGTTGCGAATACTTAAGTTATGAATAAATTGTGAACAATCTTACACCAATTATTTTGTTTCCTTTTTAAGTTTAATTATAATCCTTTATTTATTGTATGAAATTCATTAAATGACATATATGGAATGTGTAATTATGTACTATATTTAATAAAGTCTTATTAAGAAGAGTGTTTAAGTTTATATTTTTATATTGTATATTACATTTTTATCATTAAAAATAATGATTTTTATTTTGATTTTTTTATTGTTTAAATTTTAAGGTCATTTCAGAAGCATGTTCGCTGTTCGCTTCACATTAATTTCATTGTTCACTGTCGTCTCATGTTCACGGTTCGTTGTCACATGCAATGTTCACTGCCGTCTCTCAATAGCATATTCACTGTTCGCAGTCACACATTCACTATTATCTTAAAAGATTAACCATGATTGACCATGTACTTTGAATTCATATATATGCAACTCAATACTTCCACCTATGAAATTATGGAAAGGATTAATATTTTGACTTCATTTTCACATGCTTGTGCACGTTAGATGGGTAAGGTATAAGACAGTGTACCTCCTGCTGGAACTGGGACCTTCCATGGGATGCATCAGACCACCGTACCTTGATTGCGACTATAGTGTGATCAAGATAACACTTTTACATAGGCTCATATCCCCCATCTTTTGGTTCGAGTAAACTTAAACTGTGAAGCATTTACCCATCTGAACATGTTAGACTCATCCCTTGACTTGGGTCTCATTCCTAATTTGCTAGTGAGCCAATGGCATCGTTCCGATTCAGTGGAGATAACAGGCAGCCGCAATCAAATAGTAGTGTGAAAACCCAGAACTCTTTCCTCCGCTTCACTCTGCTCGCCGCTCAATCAGAGATTCGAACCCAACCCAATCTGGCGGACCATCATAAACCTTCAAACCATGGCCACTCATTTGGAAACCAATGGTCTACTTGCTTGGATTTTTACAAGTATTTTTCACTGTTCATGAATCCCTGAAAACAATCAGACCACAAATAGGAGAGAGAATTAAACCTAAACAATTAGAAAGTGATAAGAAAGAAACCAAGAAAAACCTGCAATCGAATCTCAAAAAGATGTCTTTTTATCAACGTGAGAGGGAATTAGAAAATGGGCTTGTGAAAAGCACTTATGTTTACATCTCAAAGCCCTCAAAGCTCCCAGCTTTGATTTCCATGACCAAAACCCAAACAGGTGGAGATCTCAAATAACTTTGATTGGTGGTGGCCGTTGGGTGGGATTAAGGAGAAGAGGTACAATAGTTAATAAGAAAATGGCAAAATAGCTATATGGAGAGAGGACGGTGGAGATGGCTGATAATTGGATCCGATTTGGGGTGTCGGTGCTACCGCTTCCCGTTGGTGACATGCTTGGCATGTTCGGATCTCATTCCTCATCGGTGAAGTGAAGATTGGTGAGATAATGGAATATATGGCGTGAGAAAGATGAGTTAAATAAGGGAATTGAGAGTGGAAAGAGAAAAAAATAAAAGATATGGAGTAAATTGGTTGTGAATTTTATGGAAAGATATACGTTTTGAAGGCTAATCAAATAAATCATTTAGTAAAAAATATTGAAGTCATGAAATTAAAACACGGTAGTTTAATATTCAAAATAATTTATCACGATTCATCCATAATTTGTTCATAATATAAGTGTTCACAACTAATCCAAATTCTATAAACACAATCCCCATATTTGCATTCCACAAATGAATTGAAACAGAAAATGCATAACAAAATCTCAAGCCATAAAGATCCGAACAAAAAGTAACTAATAAACCACGACGGGACTCTCGCCCTCATCCAAAGCCAAACCTAATAAATTTATGGGATAAAATTCAAAAAATAAAATTGTTGTCAGAAACTAATATTATTATAAGATTTAGATTTGTGATCAGAACTATCACGATTTTCTAAAATAAAATTTATCATTACATTCTTAAACTAATATTATTATAAGATTTAGATTTATGTGCGAAAATTACGTCATTTAGTTATCAAAATAAATTATTTTGTTTTCATCACATAAAGAAAACGACATTTTTTTATAACCAAACAAAGTAATTTTCATAAACAAGTCTAAGTCTTGTGATAATATTAGTTTTGGAATGTAATGGTGAATTTTATTTTAGAAAATCAATCTTTTTTTTTATTGCACCCTTTTTGGAAATCGTGGTAGTTCTGACCGCAATTTGATAAATGGTGTTAGTTCATTGCCCCTTTTTGGTTTTTTTCCTTAAATTTATTTGTGTTTTGAGTCCATCAAACCACATTCATAGCATTTTTATGTTATAGAACTCATTTTTTCTATATAATTATTTTAATTTCAATAATTTATTTTACAGACAAATAAATTACGTAGCCACATTCTTCAAATGTATTTACACTTTTATAAATTAAAAATTGAGGAAATCAATCTGCAGTGTCGGAAGTTTGTTTCGGCTCAAGAAATTCCATTTAATTTATTTTCTAATTTTTTTATTTTCTACATTGAAGAGAGTTGAATTTGAATGTGTTATTTTTTTATTCACAGTATAACTTTTTTATGTTTATGTAGTTTTATCTATTTCTAATGGGAATATCTATGATGGATTTTAAAATATAAAAACTCATAGTGCACTACTGTTCATAATTTTTTACTTGACCCGCTGACAGTGGCGGATGCAAATTATGCTCAATGAGGTCAGATGACCCCGCTACAAATTTTTTATGTGTAATATTATTTTAGATTATGAAATTTAAAAATAGTTATAAAAAATTTTCTAGAAATCAAAATGACCCCTCTAAAATTAAAATAATACAACAAATATATATATTTTATGTAAATATTTATAATTGTCTCAACATCTCATCTGGATCCGCCCTTCCCGCTGATATGCTTTTTTTTGAACCTACGGAATATATGTCGACAGTCAACCAAATCTTGTCCATTTCTTAGCTGTTTCATCTTCATATGGAATCATTTTGACCAAACAGCAGTAAAATTAATTTGTCAACAATGAGCAACATCTTACGGAGACCTACCAACACCTTTATCCACCAGACGCTTATTTTACGTTCAGATTGTTGTAAAATTATCACAAAACTGATGGGCATTCTTGAATCTTGACCAATCCAATCACATGCCCCCACCCATTTGACATACACAGAACCCAGCTATAATCTCACCATCCCATCTCCCCCAAAATTTTCCTCCCAGCTGCTCCATGTGCTCTTCACCCGCAGGCTTTCTACTAAATGCCATTCTCAATCAAACTCCCTATTCTAGAGCCTCTCAGCCACTTCCAGTTAATAGGTTGTGGATCTATTATATTCATTTCAACTGAGTCATACGTTTAAAATTGTTGTGTTGCTCACTTTAAATCACACAAAAATCAACTGATCAAACGGTGCTGATATATATATATATATATAGAGGTTGGATCAGTTGAGAACCTTCTTAAGTTGAGAACCTTGTAGACAAACGTAGACCAATCATTTTATACATTAAAACGACTGTGTTTTATTTTATGGTTTCCTTTTTTATGTTCATTTATGACACTTTATTTAATTATAAATTTTTAGTAACATATATTTTAAATTCTTTCCATATGAATTATAAGGAAGAAATCTCTCAAATCACGTATTTAATTTGACAAATAAACTTTCTTAATCACCCCCATTGATTTTCCATATTTTAATCCACACAATCTCATATTTCATATATTTTATTCTTTCCATCCGTGAAAATGCAAAGGAGCAGTTTGGTGGAAATTCGCATTCAAATTCTCAGATATTGCAAGAGTGAACATTTTTCGGACTATATTTTTTTATATTTTTATAATATTTTTGAACAGTGAACCTCCATGCGGTGAACATATTGCAACAGTGAACATAAGTGGTGAACATATTGAATACTGATTTAAGCAGTGAACCTCATGTTCACTATTCATATTCCTCAAAAATCTATAAATTAGAAAAAGAATCAAGACAAAAAAAATCCGGTAAATTAAATACAAAATGAAATCTCAAAATGGCAAGTAAATCTGTTTCATAATAAATAAAAAATGAATCTCATATAATTAATAAAGAATAATAAATAAACTCAAAAAAGGAAACCATATAATTAATACATTGTTGTTTCATGTAAATAATGATTGGTCTAGATTTGTCCACAATGGTTCTCAACTTAAGGAGGTTCTCAACGGATCCCTCCCATATATATATATATATATATATATATATATATATATATATATATATATATATATATATTTTGCGATAATTAGGGCCGCACACCCAGTCCACTTTAATAGTGACGCTCATATTCACTGCGAGCCAGCTTACACGTACCTCCAACGTATCTAAGCGAGAATGCGGTACCAATAGGGCTAGCCCTGAATCTTAGGGTTGTTAAACAACACCCAAGACCATTAGGCCAGCACCTTGTTGGTACTGATGATATCCATTGCTATTCTTGAATTACGTCTCATTTAGGCTCTGTTTGGTTTAGGGAAAATTTGATGAAAAAAAAAATGTTGGTGGAAAGTATTTTCCTCCATGGAATTTATACTATTTTTTCTTGTTTGGTTAGGGATGGAAAAGGGTAGGAAAATGCTAAAACGTTCTTTATTTTAAACAAATTTTCATTCCTATTTTCTATCTAATTTTCATACAAATTTTCGTTTCCACCAAATTTTCCTAAACCAAACACAACTTTAAAGGTTGGATGATGTGAAAAGTATTGGTATAAATATTATATAAAAAATGCGGATAGGATAAAAGTTGTCATTATTTTTTTTTTACTATTTAATTTCGATTCTACCTATATAAATGTTCTATTTTGTCTTATTGACAAAAATAGAATGATACTGATGATTTGTTTAAACGGAGATACCATTTCTAATTTGACATGTTGAGACTTCTAAGAATGTAATATTCAAATAAAATAGAATTAAAATTAAATAGTGGGATAATAACAAATTGAAAAATGAATCAAAGATAAACTATGTTTGTATCCACAGACTGATATCATGAATCTTATTTTTAAAATTTTACACTAAATATATGATCAAAGTCCATAAAAGCTCAACAATGTGTCAAAAAAAGATTACACTACTCTCATTCTTTCTTCAACCGTCTCAGTCAGTCTTCCAAGCGTACAAGAACAAACAAAACCTGCCCGACCCGTTACCCAGACCCGAACCCACATCCGAACCCGACCCATCTCCTTCATCACCTGCCTGCGTCGACATCAGAATCGAACCCAGCGACGTCGACGATGACATCTCCGGCGAACTTCCCGACGACGCGCCCGGCTTGATTACAAACACAGCATTCCTCGTCCCCGACCCGAACAGCCAATCATGTGCATCCCAGAAAACCTCAATCCTCATGCCGTCCACAAACACAGATTCGTTCCCGCGAAACTTCCACTGCAGATGTTTCACCACCACCAGCCGCTCCCCGTCGATCCGGATCGCCATCGTCAGGTTCGGATTCGGGTCGGACTCCTCTCCTTTGAAGCACTCGATCGAAATCTCATGCACGCCTCCCTTCTCGCGAAACCTCGCTTTCGTCGAGAATCGTTTTCTTCCGAAGACATGCTCCTTTCTGGAGACGAGAATCGGGTCGATCAGCGCCGGGCGGCACCCAGTTTTCCGAAAGGCCTCCGCTTTCATGTCGCCGAGGAGTAACGCGGCGTCGCCGTCGCAAAGCAGGGCGACGTAGTAGCTGGCCTGAGGCTCTGTTTCGCCGCCGAACTTGGCGGCGCGTAAATCCCAAGCGACGGTTACGGGCTTGTGGTCGACGGTGAAGTGCTTAGTTCCGTGCCTCTTCCAGAAGGTCCACGGCTTGAGCTGGATTTTGCAGATGTATTGGGTTTCGGAATCCGGGCCTTGGATCGCGATGGAGAGGCCGTGGAACAGTAGGTCTTTGAACCAGGTGACGGCGATGAGTCGGCACCGGCCGGCGAGCTTGGTTCTGTAGGTGGAGACGAAGACGCATTGGCCGGATTTCGTTACGGCGGCGGAGGAGGATGGGTCTCCGGCTTTGTTTCCGGCGGGGATCGCGACGGATTCGTGCATACCCAGGTGGATGAATTTGCAGCCCAGAAGGAAAAGTCGGGAACTTGGATGGAGACGAGAGAGATTGGAGTGAGATTCTGGAGAAGTTGGGTGGATTATGTTCTTCTAGGGTTTATGAAGCACATGGAGTGTGGAGGATGAGGAAGATGATGATTGCATTATGAGTTTTGTTGTTTGGCTTTTTATATGTGGAATGAGTTGTTTTTATTTTATTTCAATTTGAGGCAGGAGATTGTAAAAATTAAAAAAATAATAACTACTCCCTTCATCCTCTAATACATATCGTTTAACGTTAATTTGAATAGATTAAGGTGAGCTAAATGTTAGCGGTTGAACAAATTTAATGAGAAGTAGTTGGTGTTTTTTTAAAAAAATTCATGCAAAAAGTAAATTGGTAGATTATTACTAATGATAAATGAATTTTTATTGATTACGATAAAGAAGTAATTAATGTTTGACGTTTTAATGTAATTATTGATATTAAATACGTATTGAAAATTATTAATTGATAAATAAAAATGAATAAAAAAATTCGATTAAATGACATATAAAAAAGAGTAAAGAGTGAGTAAATGTTAATGATATGTTGATTTTTCGATTTGGTGATTTCAAATTTTCAATTGTTGGTACTGTTTTTTTATTCTTATTTGAAGTACTCAAGCCGCAGGCCACCACTTGTAATGAAGATGATAATATTTTTTAATTAATCAAATATTTTATTGTATCAATCAACACATATCATATAATTATTGATTACAAGATAAAAAATATCATGGATTTTTATCCCAAACTGCAAAACAAGATACAACCATGTTAGTTATTGACAAGTGTATATAAAAATATTAATTAAAACGAAAAATCATTTAATTCATACTTTTCTCATCATGATTGGTTAACAAATTGCAAAATTACGTCGTTTTGTCCCGACGGTATCTAACTTAACTGTTTGGGATAAAAATCCAAAAATTATTCATATTTCTACAAAAACAATCCTTTATTATTCTTAAATCCATCTTTATTTTTTATGACAGTATTATAATTTTGATGTTTGGGATCAAAATCAGTTATTTTATTTTTTTGTTCAATTTGCGTAAGAAACCAAATTATTTGTTAGTGATGTTTTTGTTTCTATGGGATGAAAGGCTATTAAAGAAACATAGAGTGTAATCTTTTTGGTCAAACTGATTTTAGGCTGGCAAATGGAAAGAGATGATAAGGTGAGTGAGTTGAGGGTTTGACAATGGCTGCACTGGTACGATCCAAACTAGGGTTAGGCATAGATGGATGATGGGGTTGGGGGAAGTTCTCTCTCACTTGTGATTGTTGTTTAGATAAACACGACACGGTTTAGGGTTTCCGGGACCCGCCATATCTTTAACAGCTCGGCCACTGCCCTTGGTGGCTGGACTTGACTTTACATGAGATCGTGTTATAGTTTTGGTTTTGGAGTAGAATTATATGTTATTTGTACGCGTTGTTGTTATGACAAGTTGTGGGAATGGAGTTGTGAATGTGAATGATCTGTCAAGGTGGGAGTGGATTCTTTCTGGAAAAGGATTGCTTCCTGCTTTGAACTTGTGTCTTGTCTACCCTAAAGTTTGTGCCCGGAACATGGGATCAAATCATTGATGACTTTAGCAAATATGTTGAAAGTGCGTGTAAACTATTACGCAACGGATTTGTTAGTATAGTTGGTTTTACATTCAAAACTAGTTAATTAGCAATGAGTAAGAGAGTCCAACTATATTTATATGTTATTATTTTGAGCTCAATGAGCGATGTGAGCAACTATTTCTTGCATGCACCAACACCCCCTAATCCCCTATTGGTGCATATAAGTGATGATATCTCACATCGCTCATTGTGCTCATAGAATTGCACACATTGTTAATTGGTTTTGAGTATGAATCCAACTATACAAACAAGATATCAGAACGTATTTTAACTGCATCCCAAATAAACTGGTCTAACATGTTAGTTACGTTTGCACGAGATTCCACACGTTCATCTATGAAATCTTAGTCGATGAGGTCTTGATGTCAAATACAATTCAGAAAGAACAGGCCTCGAATTTGATGGGTCCTGATTGTGCCTACAAAACTGTGATAGGGCAAGACTTTGAGTCCTCACTTTGTGTTGATGGCCGCCATGTGACTTTCTAATGAACCGATCAAGTCAGTCATACTCGACCTACATGTGATTTATTGTGACTAAAAAAAATAAATTAGATTTGTAATTTATAGTTATATAATCTTATATAAATTAATTCTTCTTCTCTTTGATTTGTGATGTGATTAATTTCCTTGACGACCAAGGTAAGGTTTCTTGTACCAAATGAGAATTCAATTGAACTATGTTTAGGTCAACTGAGTTTAGTTAAGTCAGTTCAATTATATTTCAATTTTGGAGAATATGGACTGGTATGCTGTACTTGGTTAGTAAAAATTTGAGGGAGAGAGAATTTGTGGGAAAATGAGATGAATCACTTTGTTTGGTTGAGGGAAAGTTGAAGATGAAAAGCTAAATAGAAAATTATATATAAATAAAAAAAATTTATTTTAATTAACGAGTACTTTAAATAAAATTTTCTCCAAAAATATTCACATCTAACCAAACAAGAAGAAAATAAAATAAATTTCATGAGGAAATAGTTGGAAGGAATTTTTTATTTGGTTTAGAAAAAATTAGAGGAGAGAAAATTAAATGAAAGATTTTTAAAAAAATAAAAAGTATATTAGCATTTTCTCATGAATTTTCACCTCTAACCAAATAAAAAAATAATGAATTTAATGAGAAATTCACTTTCCCCTTCTTATTTTATTTTCTTTCTTATTTTCTCCGAACCAAACACAATATATAAATGTTTTGGAAAAATTGTTACACATGAGAAGAGTTAAGTCACATAACTAGAAAAATATGGTGTTGTCTCTATCCAAAAAAAGGCAAAGTTCCTAAAAGGGGTTATAAACTATTGTCATTTACCTAATTACGGTCAGAGCTATCTAAATGTCCAAAAAGGGGCAAATAATTTTTTTAGAACTGATATTTTAAATTAAAATTTACTGTTACATTCTTCAACTAATATTATTATATGACTTATATTCTTGTACTAAAACTACATTGTTTTGTCATCAAATTAAATAATATCATTTACACACAAAATTCATAAATTTCATATTAAATCGACTCTATTACTAAACAAATTTGATAAGATCAAATATATTTAATGAATCAAACCCGATGTGATATTTTAACTTTATAAAAAAAATAGTTTTGCCCCTTTTTAGACATTTAATTAGTTAGTTCTGATCGTAATTGAATATATACTGATAGACTGAAACCCCATTTAAGATGTTTCCAAAAA
This sequence comes from Kalanchoe fedtschenkoi, assembly GCA_002312845.1. Lineage (NCBI taxonomy): Eukaryota > Viridiplantae > Streptophyta > Magnoliopsida > Saxifragales > Crassulaceae > Kalanchoe > Kalanchoe fedtschenkoi. The sequence goes on along the minus strand of NQLW01000034.1, from coordinate 690,407 downwards.
AAAAAAATAAGTCACCGAGGTCGAGATGTCAACAAGAAAGCTTGGTTTTGAAAATGAAACAATGGGGGAGGCCTACCACTATTTTGAACTTATGCTGATGCACTTACAACCACTAGGTCAAACTCCCTAAACTCGTAGCCCTTAAATAATGTGGACCTGTTATGAGCTTCAGTGGTGTGTCTTTAACGGTTTTAAGCAGCGGCCATGTCTAAGTCTAGTGGTATAATGTTGCTTTCAAACATCAATCTACCCATGCACACTCCTGACTTTTGTTTCATCAATCCATGATTCAGTCGCGACGTGTGACATCAATTCAAATCAAATCACAGACAAAAGTGTCTCGTCTATTGGACTTTGCAACTCGAAGTGGGAAATTTCAGACAAAGGTGGTTTAACTTTGGAGGGGCTTAAAGAGTAGAGTAATTTTTGAGTAGATAATATTGAGTTGTGTAACGTGTTGAAAAATTAAAATAGTAATATGTGACCAATCAACATGTTATGTGAAGTTTTTTATTAGAATGTTGATGTTACATATGATCGACTATTAACTCTAAAAAATAAGGTAATGAGAGAATCTTATCAGAGCAGAAAAAGTTGAATAGAGGTGGAAAATTGCACTAGTGCTGCTAGTTCTCCCTTTTAACTGTATTCTTTCACGTATATTCTATTTATCAGGTAGCTCATCACATGCAGTCACATATATATGCCTCTTTAAACTGTGAGAATATATGTGGTGAAGTGAGATACAATTTGAAATTTAGTCGATTTTAATTTGTTGAATTGGATAAAAAAATTTATTTGAAATTAATAATAAATAGAAAAAATTGTAACAAGATACTTAATTTCAACCGGAAAATGAGACTCGTAGGCTGTGTTTAGCTTAGGGAAATTTTGTGAGAAAAGAAAATTTGAGAAAAAGTTAAGAGAATTTGTATGTTTTATTTAAGAAAATTTTACGAGAAAGAAAGCTTGTGAAACCTCACATCAGTATGCTTAGTCCTAGCATGATACACATGATTCTTTGCTAGATGAATAACACTCTGACTGTCACAATGCAACTAAACTCCATCTTGCTGAACACCCAATTTCTTTACCAGCCCGGTAAGCTAAAGTCCCCTTTGCAGCTTCAGCCACTGTCATGTATTCTCATTCAGTTGTAAATAACGCCACAATAGATTGAACAGTTGACTTCCAACATATAGGTCCGGCCTCCACCAAGAGTAAAAACATACTCAATAGTAGATCTTTAATCAACCAAGTCACCTACATAGTCTAATTCCATATATCCAACAACTAATGAGTCATTCTGCTGCCTGCCAAATACGATACCATGTCCTGTAATGCCTTTCAAGTATCTGCAAATTCACTTGATTGTCTCTCAATGTGGCTTACCTAGTTTAGACATATACTTGCAAACTTGACCAACAGAATGAGCTAAATACGGGCGAGTACATACCATAACATTCATCAAGCAGCCAACTACACTGACATAAAGAACAGATGTCATGTCTTCAATGTCTTTATCTATCTTGGGACGCTGATCTGAAGAAAGCTTGAAATGATTTATCAATGGAGTGTTCACTCACTTTGAATCGCTCATCCCAAATTTGTCTAGTATCCTCTCAATATATCCTCGCTGAGACAACCACAGTTTCCTTGAGCTTTTGTCCCAGTGAATGTGCATCCCAAAAAATCTCTTCATACCACCTAAGTCTTTCATGTGAAACCATAAAAGAGATGAATTCTTTGAAAAAAAATGATATATGTGGCTAGCTCGGCTACCTGAAGAAAAGAAGGCTATTGATTGCAAATGAGTGTACAAGGAGAAACAAGTCGTGTCAGAAAAAGATTGCGTAAAATACTAAGCTCAATTAGTTGTAAAGGGTTATTCACAGGTAAATGGAATTGATTATGATGAAATCTTTTCACCTGTGGTCAGTTATACTTCAATTCGAACAATACTTGCATTGGTAGCATTGGTAGCCAGTTGAGATTTGTATTTAGAGCATATAGATGTGAAGATTACTTCTTGCATGGTGATCTAGAGGAGCAAATTTATATGGAGCAGCCAAGGGATTGTTTTATTCAACTTGGAAGTGAGTGTTTGGTTTGCTAATTGAAAAAGTCCATGTATGGATTGAAGTAGTCCCCATGACAATGGTATAAACGGTTTGACACCTATGATTTTTGTGAGTATGATATGAAATCTTGAGAGCTTGATGAGCGGTGGTATGAAGAGATTTTTTGAAGGGTCTCGATTGAACTTTTTATAAGCTTGAGAGCTTACTCATAGTACCTATATAAGTTGTAATGCGGGCTGTTGCACAATTGAATCAATACAAGACGCGGTGTTCTAGTACCTATATCAGTTGTAAAGAGGGCTCTTCTATTAAATACATGTGAAACCTCTGTAATCTAAAAGCCCATTATAGGCTCTCTGCACCTGCAACATCCCCAAATCATGTATACTTCATCAATATTATGGTGATTTTATGAAATACAATGATGGTTTTACGCAATATGTGGAGGTTCTATTTAAATGAGACACATGTCCCTTATATATTGGCTAATAAAATTTAACTAAATCATTTCCAGTGACTATAAGTTGCATGGGAGCCCTGAATTTCATTCTACAATTTAATGGTTTAAGTGATGGATTTTCTTAAATGGATTCAAGTTTTTCGGCTGTTGGATGTGCCATAAGTATTTTTTCCTTGATTCAAGTTCTAAGGGCATCCCATTGAAATTTCATAGTAAGTTTCGTGTCAGAGTTCAAAATGCTTTGTTAAAATGTGGAGAAAAATTCATAACCCTCAAAACAAAAACATTTCATTTCAGTGTAGGTGAACGTTTGTTTGAGGGTGATTGTGAAAGTTGTTTGTATCCTTTTTGTGTTGATATATGTGATATCATTTGCGACTTATTATTAAATATTATTAATACATGTATAGATTGTTATACAATATATATAATGTAATACTAAAAGTATACATTAGCCTTTTTGTTAACTCAATCATTTTGGTCATATGAGGCCTTTTCTTTTCTTAACAAACAATGTTGAATCGCGTAAGAAAATGGATAACTAAAATAAGGAAGTAGTTATTACGACATTCGAATATTTAGTAATACACGTGTTTTACTTGATGTGTCAATCTAAATAATTTTTCTTAGTAAGATTGATAAAAAAACATCTAACTAAATTTAAATGAAATGAATAATTTAGGCACAATATTTTTTATCTTCGGTTTAGGAAAAGTGAGAAAAATGAATTTGAGATGAAAAAGTGGAAAATATCTTATGTTTGCTTTAGTGAAAGAAAATTAAGAAAAGTTTGTATTAAATTAAATAGTATTTTATATGTTTCTTCATAATTCTCGATCACTAATAGAACAAAAAAATCAAATTCATAACAAATTCAAAGCCTTCAACTATATCCTCAATTGGATTTTTCTTCGGTTCTTTTTCAACAGACTCTTGAATGTCATCTTCTATCACAGGATCATCATGTTATTGATTAGCAACTTCTCTGTCTGTCTCACCACTCTTTCTGAAGCTTTTTCAGGTTCTTCAGCAACCACTTGTGGAGGTTCTGCCTCATCTTCAATACACACAAGTTGATGATCATCACCACCTGTATTCTTCTCTTCAAAATAAATTTCCGTAGTTTATCCATCATTGAAAGTGAGCATCATATCTACCAAGTTTTTGTCGGACTCAAATGAATGTCTGAATGACAAATGTGTTTTAAGACATTTCCAATACCTCCTAACCCCATTCTTGTACCTATATTCAACAGCCAAGTCCTAAAAATCAAATATAGTAAGAGAATCGGTATGTATCCCTTTCAGGATCTCTGACATGCCTCTCATGTACTGTTCACTATCGCCTTGTATAAAGCATCCCCATGCCGGACCTTAACTTTCAACATCATATCATCCATTGTTAAACAATCCATAATTTAGACCAAGTGATGATGAGTGAGAATAAGTCCTGGGTGTAGGTGTGGAATGATTGAAGGAGGAGCAGATTAGTGATTGTCATTAGTGATGTCCCTAGATGCAGTTGTGCAATCGTTGAAGGAGGAAAGGACCAGTGACTGTCATTGCCGAAGTCAGAACAACGTCGGAATGGGGCCAGTATGAGACCGGATGTTGATCGGTTTCCGCACAATCTTCTTAGGTTTTTGTCCGACAAATGAGATGGAAACTTAAAAAGTGTTTAATTAAGAATAAATAATAATAAAGTATTATTTAGCTTTTGGTAACAGTGGGTTAATGTAAAGAAAGCACTAAGACAAATTCTAAAAGAAATGCACCAAAAGACATTCTAAAAGAAATGCACCAAGAGACATTTTAGAGTGGAACTTTCCATACTCATCCACTAATGTCACCACTTGATGGTGGAGTGTAATGGAAACACCACTAAGGACCATTTTAAGAGTGTGATTCTCCAACTCATCCATTAGTGTCACCATTTGATGGTGGAGTGTAATGGAAACACCACTTAGGAACATTTGAGAGTGGGATTTTCCATACTCATCCACTAATGTCACCACTTGATGGTGGAGTGTAATGGAAACACCACTAAGGACCATTTTAAGAGTGGGATTCATCATC
>NQLW01000034.1:632360-660923 GCA_002312845.1 Kalanchoe fedtschenkoi | reverse complement strand
AATCTAGTTAAATTAAGAATTTTTCTTGATATATTTTAAAAAAAATCATTTTGAACTACACAAAATAAAAATAAAATAAAATCCATACAAAAGTCATTTTACATCTTTTTTCTTCCCTCATATATTTTCTAAATTAAATAATGCTCGCATTAAAACTTTCACTAATATAATTTTTTAAGAACGATATGTTTGGTTATTTAAGACTCCATCTAGCACGAGATTGTTTTGAGCATATGTGTTATGGCTTCGCACATATCATGTGGTTTTAGATTAATTTCCATTATGCATTTTTGCTCGGTTTTATTTTTATTCTATTTCTTTGTTTAATTTTTATTCTATATATCCACCGTAATTTTTTATTATAATCATAAATCACGACTCAAATATGATTTGTTTTTGTAACATTAAAACTATTGAACCAATTTTGTGAATTGCAATTTGTCATTAGAGTAAACTTATACTATCAGAAGTAGGGGCGTTCAAGGGTCTAAATTCGGATCAGACCGGAATCGATGTAAACCATAATCAGAATTGATAATTTATGAGGATCAAAGGCCAGACTGAATTCTAATCGGTCTTAATCGGTGCCAGCAAATTTTTGGTTTGTATCAGACCGATATTTTCCGGGTCGGAGATATGTAAATCCGCAAAATTGATGAATTAAAAACCAGATCGGAATCTATTGATGTGCTCAAATTCAATCCATTTCAAGTCATTTTCCAATCGGAACAAAATTTTATACACTCATAATCAGTGTGATTTTGAAAAAAAATATAAAATATAGTAGTCTTATGGCTCTATATATCCAGGTCAATAACTCATAAATGAAATGGGGGACTTTTATGTCGTAGATTTAAGAATCTGTTCGAATCAACTTGGACAGTTCTAAAACTGAAATTTAGTAGACAATCTTAAACACATAATTTGAATTGCATTCAATCTTGTCTGATACGTCTATCGTACTATTGAAGACCCTCTTGTTGATAACTCGAGAGAGAGAGGAATGAGACTCTTGAACCACCAAATTGATGCGTAAGAGTGTTATCCGAGTTTCCAGCTTTAATGGTGGAAGGAACCACGCTTTTAGGCTGTGTTTGGTTTAGGGAAAATGTGGAGGAAAAGAAAATTTGATGGAAAATTAGTAAAATTTATTATTTGATTTAGATGGAAAATAGGAGGGAAAGAAAATTAGGTGGAAAATTTGATGAAAAATGTAATTATTATCTCTAACAAATCAATCCAATTAAATTCAATGTATCTCAAACAAATAATTAAATTTTAAACAAATTCAATGTATGAAGTGATGAAATGTTGATATTTTTGACATATTTTTCCATAAAACTTTCCATGATCATGGAAAATGAAATGGATTCCAAACAATTTTCCTTGACATTTTCCTAATGAAACCAAATAAGGAAAAATTAAATGGAATCATTCAAGAATTTTATTTTCTTTCTATTTTCCCTCAAATTTTCTTTTCCACCAAATTTTCCTTAAACCAAACACAGCCTTAGAGATTGAGAAAAATCCAGCACCATCTTATGCAGAATACGAGTTGGACTGGGTGAAAGGATATATGGACCATCTACGCCATCAATACTCATAAAGCTCATCTACTGGTTCACAACACGCACATCCCAGACACTTACTATCTCAAGAATATATATATATATATATATCACATCATCATCATATTCAGATATATTACGCACATATCTTATCTTCTGATTTTAGCAGTGTTTTATTGGACCAGACTTAATTAGTTTTCATAGTGATCGAGCCTGTAAGTATTGTAGAGCTCAATAATGTGGCGCATGACGATAATCTGTTGGGAAGTTAGGAGAGGCATCTGCCAGCCGATGATGGGGGAAGCTGTTGGACGTTTAGAATGAAATTCTGGGGTGCTGATAAATTATTCATTCAGATATTTTGTGGAAATCCACCTAAAATGTTTTGATTCTAATTTTTATTGAGAACACATGCACCTAGAATAGATTGGTGGTGATTTGGGGAATTTTAATTCGGGGATGTGAAAAATGAATCTGTTATCCTATCTATTACTACATATTACACTGTTCGTATCGTAGCTCTGGATTTCCGCCGGTGGAGAATAGATCACAACGGTTTAGATGAAGTTATGTTATTTTTTATTGAGTTGAGTACTATGATTTAACATTTGAGTTTATCACCGCAAGTGTTAATTTTTTTCTATTTATTTATTTTGATGTATTAGAAGCTGAATTTTAATTTATTGAAATGTTTTAGATATACTTTTGATTATAAAAATTAAAATTTGGATTTGATTTGAGCGTACAAAATTAAAATTTACACTAAATTAAGAATTATAAATTTTTTTATTATGAATAAAAATATTTTAAATTGTATTTTAGGAAGCGACTGTCCTCACTACTCCTGTGGATCAGCCATTGGCCATATCATTTTATAACCACATGTAAATGCGGTGAAAACTGTGTTTATATTATAACTATTGATGTTTCAAAATAGGTTAGTTCACTAAAAATATGCTGAAAAAGTTTTTGCCATACAGATTTTCTACTGCCCAGACTATTTTTTGATTGTGTTTTTTCATAGAAGGTTTACAGCTGATACTATTCTTTGACTGGATTCGGAGGTGTGTAGCTATCACCCAATGTTTCTTGGTGTATTATTTTCCCATGTTAGTTAAAATTTGGCCGGAAAAGTGGCCGAAACAATGATTTTCAAAAAAATTAGTTAGAACGACAACGTTGATAAACTTTTAGGCAAGAGTTCGACCAATTTCAAACACAAATTTCGGTATGGTCATATTCCTACCAGTTAAATCGGATTGCTTTTCCAGCTGGTTTGTGTTAAATTTTCTGTCCGATAATTTGCGGTAATTTTTTATTAGTTTGGTTTTGTTCTTTTGCAGCCAATTTTTACATTTTTTCTGCTTTTCACAGCGACTATGTATCATGTAGATTCAATGTGGGTAGTCTCGTCCATTGACTGTCTGATTTGAATGTTGTTAGATGTACACAACGACATTAAGTGAAAAATACAGCTTTAAAAAAAAGATAATGGTGAATAATGTTGTCAAGCCAATGGTCGAGATTGTTATGTGTCTCATATTGAAGTCTTGTCATATTTAAATGTTTGATTATGAGAAAATAAGTTGTTGTATCTAAGTCGATGTGTTATTCCGTGTGATTGTGATATCAAATGGTCTTGACCCCTCGACACCCATATCACAATAATATACAACAATTTGTCATTAAGAAATAGGTTCTAACTCTCATAAACACATGAACAGAGAAAATGAATTCGAGCGACGAAGCCAGCACGAGGAGAAATAGGAGATAGAAGAAAGGGGGAGAAGATATGATTCTATGCTTGATTTAAGATTTCTTTTTCGCCACGTTTCCAATCAACTAATTTTCAATCACAGTTAAGTCTATCAAAAACCAACCGAAAAAAATCGAAAGTTTCCAACTTTTTAACGGAAACAAAGGTTTTTACGATCATTTTGCAAAAATATTCCAACCTTATTTTATGATACCCCGAAAACGTTATCATAGACCGGAACATTTCCGGCCAGCTTCCCCATGTTTGATTTAGGAAAGGCTACATATTATGATAGTCCAAGTCTCCTTTACAAATGCTTGTTTCACTATGTATGATTTAGAAAAAGAATTTGTGAATGAAAATATAAAATTTAATAAATTTCATCTGTCTTTTTCTTATTTGATTGTCTGCAAAAGTATCCATAAAAGTACGTAAATTTGTCTATAGTGAAACATATTTTTCCATTTATTTTAGTTTTCTCCACATTTTCAAAACTATCACAGTTCTTCTTCACCCTCACTGTCCCAAAGTCAAACTCAACCTAAAAATTAGTGACAGAATTTACAAGGTAGTCCAATAATGACAGAATGTGAAAAAAAGTCAGTTATGCATTCTCATTTTTAGGTGTCTGACTCGGGAAAAATGAGAATTAAGGCTGTGGTTGGTTTTTGGGAAAATTTGGTGGAAAGGAAAATTTGATAAAAAATTAGTAAATTTCATTGTTTGGTTTAGATGAAAAATAGGAGGGGAAAAATTGGATGGAAAATATGATTCTTATCTTTAACAAATCAATCCAATCAAATTTAATGTATCTCAAACAAATAATCACTTTTTGAACAAATTCAATGTATTTCATCAAGTTCAATGTATGAAAGTAAAGAAAGATTAATATTTTTCCACATATTTTTCATAAAACTTTCCATGAATATGGAAAATGAAATGAATTCTTAATAATTTTCCTTGATATTTTCCTAATGAAACCAAACAAGGGAAAATTAGATGGAATCCTTCAAAAATTTCATTTTCTTTCAATTTTCCCTCAAATTTTCTTTTATTCTAAATTTTCCTTAAACCAAACACAGCCTAAAAGAAAATGTGAGAATTGTAAATCAACCTAAATTTTCTTTTTTCTATTTTTCTTTTACAAATTCATCCCAAATTTCCTCCAATACTTATTCTCAATATTTTTATTATAAATAAAAATATGAACATATTCTATTATTTTTTTTTCTTTTTCTCTCATTTTCTGAAATTCAAACACAATCTAAAAATCTGATTACAGAATTCAACCATTTATGTATCGAGCAATGAATGATTATGAGAATAAGAAAATAGAGAAAAAGAGTAGAGAAGGTAATGATGAGACAAGCAGGCGCAGGATAAGCACGTGCGCATCCACAAATGTCCCTCATACGAGGGCATGACACGACCAGCGATACGACACAAAACTGTGCTCCTTCTTCCAGCTTCCCTCTCTTTCATGATGATTGCGTCCAACACATTTTTGCTTCAAACCAGAAAAAAAAAAAAAACCCTCTCTCTCACTCTCCATTGCAGATATACTACTAAACTACTCGCTGAGTGAGTAACGCACCAGAAGCTTCGCAATCGTTCCTTCAACGTGGTGTCTCGGTTTGGCCGAAAAGAAGCAATCTTTAAATCCCGTAGCCTCCACTTTTTCCAGGTGAGAGCTTCAATCCAAATGATTGGATGCATCAATTGCCTAGCCCTTCAATTTTTTGCCCACTGGTTTTGCCTTGATTGGAACTTCCTCTTTTTCGTACGAATGTTGTTTGATGAAATGCTGCTTTGAAACAAAAAGAAAGTTGTAGTGGTGGGTTTGATGATCATCATTTGGTGGTGTCTTTTTGATCCTTCAGTTTGGCTGTATGTGCTACTTTTACACAGTTTGTGTCCCCCACAAAGTCTGGATCACCACCAGCTGTTGTGTTGTGTGTGTGTGTGAAATGAAATCCGTTTGTGGGTTTATTGTTGGATGGATGTCGTTGGGAGGACACTGATTTATACCTAGTTGCTTTGAAAACAGGAACTGAGTCATCTTTCCTGGTGGTGCGCAGTTGTGTCATTGCTTGGAGAATCATTTTGTTCACTTACTGGTGGGGAAGAAGATAGAGGCTTTGTGTGGCTTCTGGTTCACTTGTGATAGCTGAGCAATATCTGCTCTCTGGGCGTATTTCAACTTTGGTTGAACCATCTCTGTCTCTGTCTGCTTCAACAACACCATTGAAGATCTGGCTGATGAGCTCTGGGTTGAGATAGTCTTTGCTTTTCGGGTCAACCATGAAGTTTATGAAGCTGGGATCTCGGCCGGATACTTTCCATACAGCTGACGGTGTAAGGTGAGCTCCAGTATCTTTCTCAGTTATGTGTCAGATGGAAATCTTTGTTCATGTTTGGTAAGATTTAGTAATTTCAAGTTCAATTCTTGTCGTTTTTCCAGGTGCGTGTCATCAGAAATCTCTTGTGATCTCATAGTCCAAGTGAGAGGTACCAGATATTTGCTTCACAAGGTACCAGATTTTGACCATCTCAGTACTTGAATTGCTACAACTCGTAGACTATCTCGCTTAGAGTTACTACTGAGTATTTTGGGAATCTGTGTGCAGTTTCCTCTGCTTTCCAAGTGCATGCATCTGCAGCGTCTCTGTGCCGATTCTCCGGACTCTAAATCACCTCACCAGATAGTACAGCTTCCTGATTTCCCAGGCGGGGTTGACGCCTTTGAGCTGTGCGCTAAGTTCTGCTATGGCATCTCCATCACTCTCAGCGCCTATAACATTGTGGTGGCCAGATGTGCCGCGGAGTTTCTACAGATGACGGAGGATGTGGAGAAGGGGAACTTGATATACAAGCTCGAAGTTTTCTTCAACTCATGCATACTCAACGGTTGGAAAGACACATTGGTGACGCTGCAGACCACGAAGAACTTCCAGTCATGGGCGGAGGACCTCGGAATTACTAGTAGGTGTATTGATGCTATCGCTTCTAAGGTTTCGGTTAAACCGCCGAATCCAGACTTGTCACGTAGTTACTCGAGGAGGGGTAGGGATGACGCTTCATGTAGTGGAGCTGAGAGTCACAGGCATCAGAAAGCTGCGAACAAGAATTGGTGGGCTGAGGACATAGCTGAATTGGAGATAGGACTTTATTGGAGGGCCATGATAGCAATCAAGTCTCGTGGAAAGATGCCCGCAAGCCTAATAGGCAATGCGTTGAAGATATATGCTTCGACTTGGTTACTCAATATATCCAATGGAGGTGCTGGCAGTCAGGCTTTGTTGAATAACAATGGTGAGGCCAACGGGGACAGGAGCTCGAGGCACAGGCTGCTTTTGGAGTCAATTGTGAGCTTGCTGCCAGCTGAGAAAGGCTCCGCCACATGTAGTTTCTTGTGTAAGCTGCTTAAAGCGGCAAATATACTGAATGCTTCATCCTCGTCGAGAATGGAGTTAGCTAGAAGAATTGGATATCAGCTGGAAGAAGCGACTGTGTCTGATCTCTTGATACCACCACCAGCTAATGTCAAGGAATTGCGATATGATGTGGACATAGTCATGCTCATCTTAGAGCATTTCATGACACAGGGACAAAGTCCCTCAACTAGTCCTGTCAAAATCAGGGCTGGGTTTGATAGAAGACAGCGATCTCGGTCAGCTGAAAACATTAATTTTGAACTTCAAGAAAGTAGGAGATCGTCATCTGCATCACACAGCTCAAAGCTGAAAGTAGCCAGGCTTGTTGATGGATATCTGCAAGAAATCGCCCAGGATGTAAAGTTGCCGTTAGCAAAACTGGTCACCATTGCGGAAAGTGTGCCAGAATTTGCTAGACTCGAGCATGACGGTCTGTACAGAGCCATTGACATGTACCTAAAGGTAACTTCTTATGTCGTAATTTTCATTTCTAGACATTCGAGTCTGCAGGTTCATATTATTACTCCTGTGATTGCTACGTTCTCGCGTAATACGGTTGGACACTCATTGGCCTTTCCCTGTCTAAAAATTTCAGGCACACCCGGAGCTCAACAAGAGCGAAAGGAAAAGACTATGCCGAGTCCTGGACTGCAAAAAGCTGTCAATGGAAGCCTGTATGCACGCTGCCCAAAATGAGAGACTACCCCTCAGGGTAGTTGTACAGGTCCTCTTTTATGAGCAAGCTCGCGCCACTGTAAATGGCGCCCAAGTCACGGATATACCAAGCAACATCAAGGCTCTACTAGCTTCACAGAAGAAGCAAGACCCTTCAAGGCCTACACCTCCGCTCAGCTCAACCACAAGCGTTCGGGCAGATGATCAGTTGAGTCTATCAGGCCTTAAAACACCAAATTCCCACCTCTCCACGCTCAGAATGAAGCTGGCTGAAGACGTAGATGACACAAACAATGCCCCGAAAACAAATGGGACGGAGAAATTCTCAAAGCAGAAGTCATTCAACTCAGCGCCAACTCGCCCTAAAGGAGGAATGTTCAGTAAGTTATGGTCTGTCAATAGAAGCACTAGCGACAAGAACTAACCGTAAGTTAAGTTAGTTCTTCCCTTCCTTTTTTGAAATGTCAATTGAAGAATCCACTCTGGTAAAGTCCCATGTTCCGTTTCATTGTAGTCGAACAAATAGCTTCATGAAACATAGGCAGCAGTAGAACAAAGGATCAAAATGGATATTGTTGGTGTACCAGTTACTTTTATGTGCAATAAGAAACAATATTGTCTTTAAAAAACATACAGGTATATCCTTTCTGTTTGCTGTTAAATCCCTTATCCGTGGAGCTTTATTTGCGGCCAGATGGCCTGATAATTTGCGGCTGAGCTGTCATTGCCTGATGATTTACCGCTGAGCTATTTCTACCTGTTTTACGTGTGCGCGCTAATATGTTATACTGAGATATGATCTGAGCAGGAGTCGTTACGGGTCGTTTTCAAGCAGACAGTCACGAAGATGAGATTCCCCGTGTCATGCGGATCAAAAGTACCGCAGCTTGTGCTCAACTTTATTATCAGGGGGGGCCAGGTATTCACTTGATCCACTCGTTGATATTGATTGATTTTTGGACTTGGGATAAGTTTGCTGTTTGATTTATTTCTTTCAGTGATGTAGATTAGAAAAACAGCATAATGTTTCAAGAACTGGATCTGAGAGCACTGAGGGATAACAGGTGGTAGGGGGTTGGGGAGAAGCTTATTGAGCCTCGACACTGGTGCTTGAGTTGACAGGCTTGGAAGCCAGCGAGGCCTGAAGCGCAGCGGAGTCTATCTGGCTCTTGGTCCGGTTCAGGCTGGGTGAGCGGTGCAGCCTGCAACGGAAGGAGCCAGCGTGGGTGGTGGGAGAGCAAAGGCATGAGCCTCCTCTTGAGGCACTTGTTTGCCTGGTGAGCATCGGTGGCTGGTCAGGCGCGTCAACTCTCAAGTTCTGCCTCACTTGATCCTCACTAGCCTGATGATGATGGTCCATAAGCCCAGTTGATCCTCCTCAATGCTGCTGCACAAACCTGAGGTTGATTAACATCAGAAAGCTCAAGAGGAGATTTTACAACCTAGAGAAGCAAAGCATGGAGTAGTCAGACTCATGGATGATAAGTAAAGAAACATACATACCTACCTTGAGAAGATATTGGATCAAAGGGCTGGGTTGGAGATCCAACCCAATGAGGAGGATGAGGGGTTGATTGCAGTGCTTTTTGGGTTTTGGGGGTTGGGATGTAGAGAGGGGCAATGTGTGTATAAATGGGGCATGGGGTAGGATCAAAGGAGGAGATAAGGCAAGTGATGGGTGTCCCTTTCTGTAAAACCAACTCTCCTTTAGTAATACTGGTGGTTGGTTTATTTAGTTGTTAATGAGTAAAGACTGGATTATGAGATCTTGTGACCTAAATTTCACTTTATTAGACCATACCAAAACCGTTTTAGACACTAGTAATACTCTCTATTAATTAGCACATCATTAGGCTTTTATGTCAGAAGTCTGGATCTAAAACACATTCAACATTTTAAATCGAACGTACCTAAATTGGAGAAATTTTTGGGTTGACACGTGTGTCTTGTTAGAAAACGATGTCTTTTAACTTCGTTTTCATTAAAATACTTATTTTTATCTCAAATGAGCTATTATGTTCATCAGATGAGTTGTTATATTTATCAGATGAGCTGCTATGTTCATCAGATTTGATAATATGTTTATCAAATTTGATAATATGTTCATCAAATGAGCTGCTATGTTCATCATATTTGATAATATGTTCATCAGATGAGTTTTTATATTCATCAGATGATATGTTATCATAAGAGTTGCTATGTTCATCAGATTTGATAATATGTTCATCAAATGAGCTGTAATGTTCATCAGATTTAAAAATGAGTAGAGTGTTTTAATGAAAACAAAATAAAACAACGTCGTTTTCGAACATAAGCATTCATCTAGATGGGTGTTGTCGGTCCACCCATGAGTCATTGGTGGACACCTCCAATGCGGAGCCACCACGTGACATTTTGATTTTTCAAAATGACACTTGCAATTTTTTGACTTTGAGCCACGTGACTGATTAAAGCACCACGTGACAGCTCCGCACTAAAGACTCGAAACTATTTCGTACATCCGAATCTGAATTACTGAAACAACCATTAAATTAAACTGAACTTGAAATCAAAAAGTGAAGTATAATAAAAGTAAACCTTGAAGATATAAAATGGACTAAAAGAAGATGAAGATATGATGACAACAAAACAATAGAAAGATGAGGCATTCTTACAACCCATATCCACATACATGACATATTACTTGATAACACATCACAATCATCTACGCATAACCCTCTCACTATTGTCTTTTGTTGGTGCTCTTCATCATCCATCTTGCTTTATGTAATGTTGTGTCATGATCAGCATTCAGCAACTCTCTTTATTGATATTGTGGATGAATCATTTGGGCAACTACACACATAGTTTCTCACTTTGCTACTCGAATGTCACATTTGATCATAATAGTAAGGTATTCTCTTGACACACAAGGGCCTTTCATAGTCATTCTGACTCACATTCTTGTCACTATACATTAAGAAGGCGTTTTTATTGAGCCATTTAACACTACAAAAATGTATGTATTTTTAATGTCATAAAAACGTAAATTTGGTTGTAAATTTGTTGAAAAAACTTATTTTTGACCATTTTACAGCCAATTTAGCATTAAAAATGTTACACTGGAGATACTTCTCCGCAAATAATTTACAAATAGTTTCCGGTTGTTTTTCAGTAAAAGTTTGCGGTAACTTTGCAGTCAATTCACCGCTGAATTATGATTTCTATAAAACACATTTTGCGGTCAGTTTGTGGTCAACATTTGGAAGACTGTTGCAACAGAATTCACTTCATGGCTTGCTTTCAGAGAATGGGTGGCCAATGTTAATTTTCCGGCACAAATATGACCCCTTAGTGGCCGTTTGAATATATCCTCATTTGTAGTCTTCTTTTTGCCATACTGGAATTTTGCCCGTTCATTTTTTGATTATCCCAAAATGAGGTTTGTCAGCGCAGATCGCGTGAAGAAGACATGACTGCAGACGTTAAAGAGTGACCTCAACGCCATGTGCATGTAAGAGGGGGACACCCTCGATTAATGTGTCAGCAAGGTCATCGACATGCCTGTTAGATATGCCAGTTTACGTGGATTCTAGACGACATCGTCCTAGTTAAGAATTTTTTGTAAATGATTTCAGATCATTTTGTGAACGTGATCACCGATATCGAGAATGTCTACGACTTTAAGACTCTGTCGTTTGAAGAAGCAGTAGGCTGACTGAAGGCCTACGAGGAGTGCGCTAGCTGTGTGCACGCTGAACGTTGGCGGCACCAATAACAATGGCCAGCTCCCTCTCACCTGGACCGAGTGGAAGGTGCGACAGAAGAATGAGAGTGGTGACTCTTCAGAGAGAGGTAAGTCACTAGAGAGCGCATCTTGGGGCCAGTGTGGACATGGTCGAGGCAAAGGTGGACATGGCAGCACGATGAACAAGGATAGCTCGTGCTCATGAGGCAGAGGTCGCTTCAAGAGCCACATCTGGTGTTTTAATTGTGAGAATATGAGACACTATGTGATAATGTGAATGAGTGCAAGACAACAAAGAAGGCAGAGGAGACACATTTAATGTGTGGTGTTGACACTGAGCCACCTTTCATACTCATTGTGTCTGGAGGAAGTAGCATCGACGTGAAAAGAACGACATAATTTCGCCTACCTCAATAAAAAAAGTGTGGCTAAATTAAGCTGGAGCGTGTCACGACATCAACGGAGATGTGTAATGTTGACAATAGAGCCATCAACCATATGAATGGATACAAAAAGAAGTTCCATGAGCTTGATGAAGGCGTCACCGTCGATGTCAAATTTGACGGCATATGCACAGTGTAGATTATGGAGAAAGGCTTGATTCTCTTTGTCTGAGTGGAGATCAATGACTACTTCAAGAAGTGCACTACATTCCAAGGCTTTGCAGCAACATAGTGAGCCTCAATCGACTCACCTAGATCTGTCATTGGGTGATTACATATGATAACAAGCTGGAGATGTTTCACAAAGGTTCCCTCCTTCTGATACAGAAGGTGAGATGCGCCTCAAATCTGTTATATCACACGTAGCTGCAGTTGGCGAGTCCGATTTGTTTACAAACAAGTCTCGAGGATCCAACATGGTGATAAGTGCGCATGATTTGACTTAGTTTATATTTAACTCACTTAATTATTAATTGTTCGAGAGTTTAAAACTAATGGTTATAATAAGTTTGCATATTTAAAGTCTATTTTAAGTCTTAACGTAAAGCATGATAAAAGAAAAGTTTTAATGGTGAAAAGAGGAACGAAATCATATCAACTAGATTAAGGCATACATGTGTCCATGTATAAGACCACACTTTGAGAATTGCAGCCGCGTACAGAGACATGGCAGAGAACATACACATGTCACAATTAAAAAAAATTGAATCAGTAGAAGGCTACTGATTCAACTTAGCTATGGAACACAAAATATATTGCCTTTCTTATTTACAAAAGTTTAAAGTAAGAAATAGTCTATATCATCCATGCAAACACCTAAGCTCTCACACCGAACTCTTACCAACACCCACACATGGGTAGTGCGGTTGGTGTAGTGTCCTTTTACTACGAGATTTGTTTGACCTCAAGTTCAAATTTCAATAATACCAATAAAACAATAAATCCGCAGTCCAACTTGCCCTGAAAAAATTATGATTCTCTCATCATCCCAAAAGTATAAATATTATTTTCAAAAGTAATTTTTTTTTAAAATAAATTACAACACACATATTCAATCAGATAACATTACAACTGACATAACATTTCTGATAACACTTAAATCTCTAGTGAGAAAGTTTGTCTTTGTTGGGCTGCAGCTCAAAGGTTTCCATGACTCTCCACCTCGTCCCCATTTGCTTTTGGAGCTCCGCAGAATACTCAGATGATTTATACTTGCGGTACAACGGAGGGTTTTCGGCATTGATCAGCTCCTGGATCGGCTCGATCACTCTTTCTATGTTAGGGATGTAGAACATTGGTAGTGAAACCCTTGCCGATTCCTTGTTTGTCACAGCTCTATGACGGACACTCTTGTACTTACCGTTGCTCAAAACCTGCAAAAAACCACGCGATACATACATATAATTACTAGTGATTTTTTGGTGGACATGATTCACACGTAGACACAATTATTGAGTAACTTATTTTTCAACGGGAATTGACAAACATTCATTAATGTCAATTTTTTTAACTTTTTAATATGACATGTGACTGATCAGACTGTCACGAAACAAGTACATGTCATGACACCATAAAAATAACTCGATAATTACCTCATTTTTCCCAACACCCGGAAAAAGAAAGAAAAACAGAAACCTCAAGAGTTGCAAATTACATAAACTTGCCTGTATCTGGTCGCCCACGTTTACCACAAATGCATTGGGTAGAGGCTCAACCCACACCCATTTCTCATCCTTGAGGACTTGAAGGCCGGCGACGTGTTCAGACTGGCGCAGCACAGTGAGCGCGCCAGGGTCGGTGTGGGCGTGCAAGCCCATGCTGAGCTCAGGGTCTGGACAAGGTGGGTAGTAGTTGGTGGTCGCCCTCAGCACATAGTTCTCGCCAATCTTGCTCTCTAGACACTCTTTTTCTAACCCAAGTCCCAGAGACATCAAGCCCAAAAGACACTTTATCAACACGTCCATTTGCCTTGCATATTCTCCAATCGCCTCCCTGGATGGTTCACCAATTTTAGCATTAAAATTAGGAGTAGAATCTGATAACATATATGGTCAGACAAACATCAAATCTAAGTGAAAATGTGTACCGATATTTAGGAGCATGTTTGTGAAAGATTTGGGAAAGCTTGGAATCGCCAGATAGATCACATAGATGCGCAAAGCTCTCACCCCACATGCTGAACTGATCATCCAGGCCAGCAACTTTCTGGTACGCACCGAAAACCCAGCCTTCTTCAACAGGGCTGTTCAGAAGCTGAGCTCTGATAGTGGGTGGGAGCTGGAAGAAGGCCGCAGCAGAGTCCATGAGCGAGTTGCAAAGCTCTTCAGGGACTCCATGGTTGATGATCTGGAAGAAGCCGTATTCCTCACAAGCTCGGGACACTGCGTGGACCACGTGGTCATGGTCCCGGCCGTCGAGGTAGTCTTGGAGATCGATGAGGGGGATGGAGGAAGAGGATGAGACTTGCGTGAGGTGAGGCCTTTCATGTTCGGGGAGGATGTATTTGGGGGTTAGAGAAATGGGTGCAGCTTCTTTGGCAGTTTGGAATGCCGGAGAAGCCATGGCAATGTCTTGCAGAGTGCAGCCCTGCATTCCTCAAATCATTGATGCTTCATTGTCATGTTATCTTATTTCTTATGAGATGCTGCTAGTTGGAACATTTGCATAGCCGACAATGAAGAAGAAGAAAAAAACACTTGTCATTAAGCCAGTGCCTACTCAGTTTGATATTAAAAAATAGAGAAAATTATAAATACATTATCTATACTTTCATCTGATTTCAAATCTATTTTTCAATTCAAGTTCTCAAAAGACTAATTTTGAAACAAAAAACACTAAAATTCATGGGATTTAGTACACCAACACTATAAATCATATAATCTATTGCATGATAATGAGAATCCACATTCAATAAGGTGAATTATAATTTTTTTTAGTTTCAAAATTAATCTTAGAGTACTTGAATTGAAAAATTACAAAGTACGGTACCTGATTTGAAAAGATAATATATTTGTAATTTACACTAAAAAAAATATGAAAATATGAAGATAACATTGTTTATATTATTGCCTATGAACGCGTGATACTTAATGAAGCCAAAAGCCAGAACCGGCTAGCTGATTCCTTGGACTTTGAGAGGCGCAAGACAACTTGTGAGTCTCCCTTGGTCAGTATCTTCATGCTCCACCTACACATTCAAATTTTTTGAAAAAAAGTTGGGAGATAGCAACAATGAATTAGGTATAAATGAAGTTGATCCATATACAAAATAAACTCATTCATGGGTGGAACTCAACCATGTGAATAAGTCAAATGAAACATGTCACTTAGTAATTCGTTAAAAAATTAACTTCTCAAACTGACACTAATATCACCCTAATCATTGATCCATAATCACATTGCCGACTCAACAAAGACTAACTTGCGATATGTTCTCACCTCAACCAGAACCCTTGGTTTCTTGAACTTATTGACAGAGTCTTTCCACTGCGTATTTCTAGCAATGACCATCACTTCTTCCTCTTCATGTCTTACTGGGATATCTGAGTCAAAATCACATCAATGCTCAAAACAAAGTATGCAGATTTATGTCAAAGTAGGCTCTTTTCACCATCGTCAGTAGTAAAGAGAGTGCACTTATCATTAAACTCAGAAAAAATAGTTATCACCTGTAACAAAATACTAAAATGTACGACGTAGGTATTCAGGCAACAAAGTACAACAAATTGTCAGACGTACCGTCATCATCCAGATAGGCGAAATCTTCCATGTCATATTCCTCTTCAAGATCACAGTCTTCAACATACTCCACAACACCCACCTGATTAATTCAACAGGAGAATGAGAAGCTTTAGGCTGCTTAAAATTCATATGCTTACAATATCTTCTGCATATAAAAATTACATCTCCTTCTTCCTCCTCTTCTTCACTGGCAGCCTCTTGTAGCTCCATACCAAGTACTTTGTCGAATTCTTCGACAGGATGGCTGTACTGGTCACCATATACACCTTTCTCAAGACGTCTTAACACTTCATTTTCGATGCTCTGCAGAGTTATTAGCAGCGTGGCATTATCAGAGACAGAATGCACATTGCATCTAACTTCATGTGGCACTACAAGTAGTATATATAACCTTCTCTAGAACCGCCGCCTTCTCAGCCTTTTCCTCCCTTCTAGCCTCTCGCTTCTTCGCCATTCTAGGCATCGTCTTAATCTCCTCCCTAGAAACGTTTTGAAACAGATGAGCTGAAAACCATCAGTTGAGCATCAGCTAATAATGCACACTGTAAAGCAATACCTAGTTTTCAAGGCGAGCTTCCGCTTCCGCTCCCGCATCCGAATCTGAGTCTGTTTCGTAAGACGCTGTTTGGTCATGTGCACAGGCTTCTTCGGCCAGTAAATCTGCACACACATCATGCAAAGCAATGCTCCTAAGACAACATTGTATTGAATCAAACAACACCTGAACTTCCCAAAATTCTCAAGACTGTTACTAGATGTTTGTCAATCATCTCCAGCGCCCTCTCGTAGTTCCTCGGCAGCTTAACCCTTTCCCAGAGCTCCTTCGGCCTGTGAGCTCTTTCTACCGTCTTCATATACAGATACAAAACACCTGAAAATCACACCAACGGCAAACTGGTGATTCTTGACTGAAAAATCAAACAATTTCAAAACCATACAAAATTGGCCACCCAAGAATCACTCAGAAATCAAACCCAAAAGCTAATTTTCCAAACGCTCTAACTGGGTAAACATACGAAGCAAGACAAAATCATAATTGAAATTTAAATTAACCAGTACAAACCAGCTTCATACCTTTGAGGTCGAGGATGGTGGCGTAACGGCTGTTCGCCAGGGGACAGGAACTCCGGTTACATACCCCAGAAACATTATACGGATTTCTACAGAGAATCCCAGTCTCCAATCTGCAAAAATTCATCCTTCGTTACACAAACTAAAAATAAAAAATCGGCAACGAGAACGGGGAATTGTGACTGCACAAAAAATTGATTTGCAGATTAAAAAAATCGAAACAAGAAAGCAAGAAAGAGGGTAGTTCGTTTACTTGGACATGAAGCTACAGTGGTTGTGCCTGAGGACCTGCCATATGATCTCGTCGTTCTGCATCCTCGGCTTCTGCTTGATTCTAGGGTTTGACTAGCATCGCATGCAGCAGGTTAACGTCGTTTATATATATAATTTATTAAATAAAAATTTTATTAGATTTATTATTATAGAAAGAGGGTTGTTTGAAAAATTGGTGATGAAGGTCGTGTAGAAAAATTGTGTTTAGACACTTATTATTATTATTAATGATATGGCAATTGGATCTAATAATATACATTTAATAATTATAAATAAATCTTTATTTTAAACTTCGTCACGTTCCCAGTCGTGTCCTTCACAGGCGAGACAGAGCTCACGGTGAAATCCGCTCCACTGGAGATTTCAGAGCCGTTGTGAACCGTGAAATCATGACACTTACTCGGACCGGGTACAAATTTTGCCTTATCAAACGTAGACTTAATAAATTATTTTACAATTTTAGTGAATATTCCTTTTAAAACTTTGAAATGATATATTAATATTGATATATAATTTTTTTAGATTAAAATTCCATAAGTAATTTGTATAAGTTAATTTAAAATTACTTTTCTGAATAAATACATATATAAACAAATCTTCACACCACATCACAAACCTGAAGCCAGACATCCTTTCAAAGCAAACAAAAAATCGAAAATCATGAAGAATAGTGGAGTTAACCTTAAACTGCTGCTGGCATGTGTTATGACATTGCTGATCACTACAGCAAGCAGCTTCAGAACAGGACCAGGTGATCCTATAATCATTTTCAATTAATTATTTAACAGAGTCGTATGTATGTATGTATGTATGTATGTATGTAGATATATTTGAGTCGAGTATGTCTATCACGTAGTTATGGATATAATCGTTTATAAGTTGATATTTGTCACTTGACGAATCAAAATATCACAATATTCATCACATCATATATTATTTTGATTTTTCAATCTGATATTGTTGTGTTTGTTGAGGAAGAGCACTTGACAAATGTTCCACAACACCTAGTGAAGGGAAGATGAGGTGACTTATATTGGATTGTTGAACCATGACTCACAAGCCTAGGATTTTGAGTCAGAAGGAGAATACAATTCAATATGAGCCGGCCCGGAAATTCAACAAATTAGTATTAGAGCCCATGGTTGGATATGAGACTAGTATGCGAAACATGGAATGTGTGGGTGTCAAGGGCTGACACGCCGAGTATCAAGGAATTGTCGCGGAGCAACGAGAGTAGCTCGCAATTGCTCGAATAAGCTGGTGGGTCCAAAGACCTAGGCTAGGGGGAGATTGTTGATGAAGAGCACTTGACAAATGTCTGCTACTCATCTGATTAATAGATATCCTAGTGAAAAGCTAAATCATAAAACACCAAATGAGATGTTATTTGGTGTTCCACCTTCTTATGAACATCTCAAAGTGTTTGGATGCCTTTGTTATGCGACAAATCCACAAAAGTATAAGGATAAACTAGATCCAAGTAACAAATCCACAAAAGTATAAGGATAAACTAGATCCAAGAGCACACCCTTCTGTGTTTTTAGGATATCCTTTTGGGCAGAAAGGTTATAAGTTTTATGATCTCACTACTCAAAAGATCAGTGTTAGCAGACATGTGAAATTTGTTGAAGACTATTTTCCTTTCCAAGTTATGTCTTAAAATGCACCATCAACATTGGTTCTTTCAAAAGTTTGTGCAGATGAGAATATTGAAGAAGAAGATATTTCAATTAATAATACTAGAATAGATTCTAAAAATATACTTGATGTTGGCATTCAAGAAAGAGATGAAAACAATTATTTCAGTGAGGTGGATAGTCCTCAACTCAGACGATCCGGTAGAGCTAAAAAAGCACCAAAATGGAGAAATGATTATGTATGTGCCACTACCAAAACTTCACCTCACTCCATTCACAAATTTGTCTCCTTAGACAATTGCTTAGCTTCATACAAATATTACATCTTGCAAAGTAATGCTATTGTGGAGCCAACTTCTTTCACTCAGGCAAGTAAACATAAGGAATGGATTGATGCTATGAAAACAGAAATTACAGCTCTCGAAGAAAATGAAACCTGGTTAATCACAGATTTGCCTCTAGACAAACATCCTATTGGCTGCAAATGAGTATTCAAAACCAAGTTTCATTCAAATGGCACTCTTGAAAGATATAAAGCAAGATTGGTAACTAAGGAATATAGTCAAGAAGAGGGGATTGACTATCAAGAAACTTTTGCACCAGTTATGAAAATGACAACCGTAATAATATTATTAGTTGTGGCAGCTTCTAAAGAATAGCCATTATATCAATTGGATGCCAATAATGCTTTTCTCCATGGTTTTTTGGATGGAGAAATTTATATGGAACTTCCTCTTGGATTTTATAAGAAAGAAAAGACACAAGGCAAGGTTTGCAAACTCACCAAGAGTAATTATGGGTTGAAACAAGCTTCAAGACAATGGTTTGCCAGATTTAGTGAAGCTTTGATTTCATATGGTTTTACCCAAAGTTTACATGATTATTGCTTGTTCAAACTGCACAAAGATGGAGATTTCATTGTGTTGTTGGTTTATGTGGATGACGTAGTTATCACTGGAACCAGCAAGACACTTTTGGACTCAGTAAAGAGTTTCATTCACAGTGAATTCAAGATAAAAGATCTTGGGTTATTGAAGTTTTTTATTGGACTCGAAGTGGCAAGATCTACCGCTGGTATATTTGTTAATCAACGTAAATATGACTTAGATCTTCTTACAGAAACAGATTTTTTGGACGCTAAACCAGCCGGCATTCCCATGGACACTAAACATCAATTGGCTCAATCAACAAGTCCTTTACTTGAAGATGCAGCAGCCTATAGAAGAGCGGTTGGAAAGCTTATTTATTTGATTATAACAAGACCAGATTTATCTTATCCAGTCCATGTTCTCAACCAATTTATGCAGTCACCAAGACAAGATCATTTGCAAGCTGTACACAAGGTTTTGAGGTACATCAAAAGCACTCCTGGACAAGGACTTTTCATGCCAGCAAATCAATCTCTTTATCTCACTGCATATTGTGATGCAGATTGGGCTAGTTGTCCAATCACAAGAAGATATCTCACTGGTTATTGTATAGTGCTTGGACACTCTTTGATCTCATGGAAAATCAAGAAACAAGCTACAGTTTCTCAATCATCAGCAGAGTCAGAATACAGAGCAATGGCTCATGCTTGCTCAGAACTTATATGGATCAACAATGTTCTCAAAGACATACATATCCAAGTTACTCTACCAATTCCTTTGCATTGTGACAACAAGGCAGCAATTCATATTGCCAACAATCCTGTTTTTCATGAAAGAACAAAACGTATCGAGATTAATTGTCATTTTGTACGAGATCAGGTAACTTCTCAAATAGTTCAGCCCCGTCACATTACAACAGCTGAACAGCCAACCGATATTTTTACAAAGTCATTACCAGCAGCCACCATTTCTCATCTAAGTTCCAAGCTTAGTGTATGCAATTTTCTACATTCACCAGCTTGAGGGGGGTTGCAATAGATGCAATTGATTAATATATAAATGATGGCTGAATGGAGAAGAGTATGCAGGGAGAATGTGCAGGAAGCTTTGCTGCTTTAAGCTATTAGGGAGTTGCTTATAATTTGTTCTTTCTAAAAGTACCATCTTGTAATTTTGGCAACATATATAACTGAATCTGTTTCAACAGATTCATCAGTGAATATACGTGTGAAGTTTTCTGCCCTAAATCGTCTCTGAGTTTATATGGCAATTTTCTTTCTCTCCGTTGGCAATCGGTATCAGAAGCTCCGACAACAGCTTTTCGACAAAAATGAGGTGACTTATATTGGATTGCTGAACCATGAGTCACAAAACTAGATTTTTAAATTAGAATTGGAATACAATTCAATATGGGCAACAGTGTTTTCATCTTATGAAGGCGGAGAGATATTCGCCAAAGAAGTGAAAGACACAGTTACATGTAAGACGGATGATGATAGTTGGTTCGTTTGTAGCCGGATGCGCTCGAAGGACCTGCAAGCCTGGACAAATCTGCAGTTGCTCTCACTGCCCTTGGTGGCTGCCAGCCGACGACATGGAGTAAAATACACTTTCAAATTAATCAATAGACACATGCATAAGGGAATGTGCTCTCTTTAAAATCTTTGTTGCCTAAACAAACAGTAGAAAAATTAATCATCAGTTACAGTATATTGTCTGTCACACTTGAGTTTTTATGATTATTAAATAAATTAAGCATAAAGCATCAATTCTTACTTATCATTTATTTCAAAAATGAGTAAATATTTCATTTTTATTGAAAAATATGTCTTAATATGTTGCATTGCATTATATCTATAAATAAAAAAACTATTTATAAAGTAAAATTTTAAATTTAGAATATAAGACACATAAGTTTAAACATCTATAAAAGAAAAGAAAGACGTTTCAATTATATTGAGTGAAGATTGTATATACACTAAAACAAACTAAGAGTTCAATGGATGTACACTAAAACAAGATTGAAGTTGTTAGGGTAGAGATTAGGATCTTGTCACGATACGAAAAATGTGGATCGCGATTGCGTTTGATTTGTCTTTTGACTTTTAATCAAACAAGTCTCAGCGAAGAAAAGTCAAAGTCAAATATTCAACATACTATCTAAATAAAATAAAATTTAAACTATTCAAAACAACTTAGGATCTTACCCAAATACATCGAAGCGACAACTAAAGGGATGACAAAGTCACACAAAAAAAACTACTAACTGAAAGAAACTGACTGAAAACTGGATGACACTGTATCGAAAAGCTCACTCGTTGCTATCCAGACACTGTCACTACCGACCGACTACTGATCTGAAAAGAGACCGGGAGCGTCTCGACGCTCCCAATTCTATTTTGTTATATATATAGATCTCTACATATTTCAGACTTTCTCAGGCCCAAGTGAAAAATAAATAAAACGTTCGTAAACCGACCTAATAAATCACATATAAATATTTAATTAATTTTTTTTATATTGGACATCACAGGTCTCTCCTCTCTCCTATTTATATGGGTAGGAATACTAAATTAAATAAAATATTTCATCCTACTAAAACATAAATTTAATAATTTATCAAAAATAGGGAACCTAATTTTAATTTACTTCAAAATAAATCGATTCTCTTTTCCGTATTCATATTTAAAAATCTAGTTAATTCCCAAAAAATCTTCCATTGATTAGAATTTTTGAATATTTTCACCTTCATGCCATCTTATAATATATATTTCAAATCTGAGAAGTCTTCGCCTTCTTGTTCATCTCCTTCAGTGAATATTTTATAGTCATTCTAATTTACGAAAAGATAAAATAGTGTAAAAATTATAACATGACACACGTGAGCCCCGTACAATGTATGCAAGTTTATTTACTGTAAATGAAATATTTATGAAATGAAAGTGAAAAATTTATGAAATGAAGATTTATAAGGATAGTGATATGACATGATGTAAATTACATAATATATATCTATTTTTTGAATTTATTCAATGAAGATGTTCCATGTATGACAGAACAGAAATTGAAGAGGCTTACCTTCTTAGTGAGATGCGGCCCTGATGGTGACAACTAGCATTCCGGGAGAAATAGGTAATGAATTAAGAAAAGGAAGTGTTTACGCGTTTGTTATTTCAATTCAAACGGCAGGAAGGCAGTGCTTTTTTAAATGTTGACCAGATTTTTTAGTCATAAATTATTTCCAAATCGTAATTTACCAGTGATGCGACAGTCTACCACATTGTCATTCTGTCAAAATGTAGACCAAAGGTATAGGGGTATCGCATAATGCCTTATCATCATCATTTGGTCATTAAGTTGAAAGCTAAGCAATGCATATTTCAAATTCCCTAAAATCATACAACCTAAAATCAATGTATTGATGCCTGTGAATCCTGGTTTGATCAAATATAGTAGTAGACTCAATTTTACGTGGTCTATCTTAGACTGCCATCTTTGACGCAAGAGCCGAAATACGAAACGAGAAGACACTCGGCTAAAACGTGGTGCCTTGTTTTCCCCGGAAGCATTTTGAAATACATGGAAGCAGATATAGGTGGAGATTACTTATAAGCAACATCAAATGTTCATCATTTTTATAAGGTTCAAGATTCTAATTTCTGTCACGGATGTGATATAATGTAACAGTTGTCCTTGTCCCCGCTTTATCCCAACCATAAAATGCATCCCAAAACATTACTACTGTTTTTAGAGTACTGAGTCATCAGACGTCAACCAATCATGCGTACCTCCCTCGAGGAATTAGGTCAAGTCCCTCATGAGTCCTTTTATTTTCCAGCTGTTCTCCTGTTTCCTTTCCTTTACCTTTATAGTTGTTTGGCTATTTTTTTTCTTCTTTTTTTTAACTTTATATTTCAATTTTCGTATTCTTATTATTGATTATGTTGGTTCAGGGGTTCCATTCTCAAATTGGGTTCCATCAACTTGTGCGCCAGCTGTGGCGTGGGTCACTTGGGTTCTAATAAAATTTCTGAGGTGGGTGGGCCGGTGGCTTTTGCTTCTACCATCATCCATGTCCCTTCATTACCTTGAATGTGGGAAAGAATAAAAAGAAAGTCTGTATCTATCCCAACTAGATTTCTCTGATCTGCCCACTCTGGCGGCAATTGTGATGATGGCTTTGGATGCGAGTGTTGATATTTATATCAATAACGCATTTGTAATCTCATTATGGCTAATTTGGTTTCTTCATCCTCTTCCCCCATCATACCTCCCCTCTCCCTTTCATCACCCAAGTACCCTGCACATTGCCAAAACACATCCATCATTTGTAAGCCGTATGGTTTACCCAACACCACTTAAAGTTTCAACTATATCAGTATTTAACTCATGCCATTCAAATATACCAAGAAGAAACAAGACCTCGCGATTTTGAATTGTTCAAGCTTATGTACAAGATTCCACAATAATCGCTATCCAGCATATAATTCTTTCTCTTTTCCGAACCAAATCTTGTATCTTCTCCTTCTCCATGTCAAGATTCAAACAGCCACAAAAATCCACCCAAAACATACATGCCAAATACAAGCAAAAAAAGATACAGTTACAGATTCTCCTTTATTTCACTTCCAGTTCCAACATGAACGGCAGCAATCTAAACAGCAACTTTGAAGCAGCATTTAAAACTCTATCAAGAAGATGCACAAAAAACAGATCAAACCACCAGCCCACCCGGAGGAATCCCAATTTTGATTGATGCAGCTGGGATTTGATATGATCAACTTACATGCCAACCAACAATTTAAATTCATAAGAGCGTGCATAATGAGAGGTTTTATTTCTTTCTTTTTCCTTTCTTTTTTGCCTTAGCTCCTCATCAACATCTCATTGTCTAAAAATCAAGTATTCTCTAATCTAGCAAAGTTGCAGCTAAGGATGAGCTAAATGATTTACAAAATCCTACCATCTGAAAATATCAAAGACAACTTCAAAAACGGAACCCTTCCCGCATATTCAGTAGCATAATCCACAGACTGACACCAACCAGCAAACCCATAAAAAAAAAAGAATAACTGATCTAAGTCAAATCTCTGTTGCTAGCAATAAAGATCAATGCATCAGTTAGTAGATGCTAAGCAAGAACCTATAGATATAAATATATTGTACCTCCAAAAAAGTAAAGTAACCAAACTGCTCAGATGTCTCTCTCCTGCTCTGCCCTGCTCTTCAGATTACCTAAATAACAGAAACAGTCATCAGTTGCCGGTACAAAAAATTTCAGAACTTTAGTAGAAAAGCAATGGCACGCAAAACCAGAAAAAACAGAAAACAAATACAGAAAACGACAAAGAAAGCAGGAAAATTAATGTGAAAAAAATGACTCCCAAATCCTGACACACACAAAAGAAAACGGTAAGGCAAATACGTGTCGAGCAGAAAAACAGGGAGGGTAATGACGCGAACAGGAAGCCCAGAAGGAAAACGCATGGATGAACACCGCCGGAAACAATGGCGTTTGCAGGGGGAAACAAGCAGTTGACGGTGAAAGTCGAGGTTGGGGTGACGGAGGTAGGACTCAAAAATCGAAATCAGAGACTGCAAGATACATTAATGGGCCAATAAGGATCATCAACAAAAAAAAAAAAGAGCAATCCACATCCAACACCACCATCTGGTTTTACAGTCCGATTACAGCCAACTCCATCGATCTTCTTCAACTCACCTACTTTAACTCGTATCCAGATTTTATATATTTTATTTATATATCCCTTTTAAGATTTCCATCCTCTCCATATTTTTTCCAAAAAGGTCGCCGGCGCTATTGCCAGTGGTTGCCGCTGTAGACCAGGAAGGCATGGCCACCGCTAGCGGCGCGGTTCCCGTGGCTCTGCTGGTAGCCATACGGCGGCGCCGCCGCTGCTGGTATCCGCGACCGGTGACACCTACTCGCCACCGGCGCGGGACATCGCGATGATTTGGACCTGAAACTCGAGCCGCTGTAAGTGACGGAGCTGAACGGAGACGATGAGGATGAGGTAGGAGATGATACGGAAGGCGGAGGCGACACTTTCTTTACCAATTTCGGGGGCGAGAGGAACGCTCTGATCTTCAGCGAAGAGCTCTTCATTACTGCTGCTGCTGCGGCTTTGTCGTACTCTTCGATCAGATTCGCCAGATCCTCGTCAGACGTAATTGACACCAGCGCGTCCAGATCTTCGGACGGCAGTTGACATCGGAGGCTCACGGACGCGCCGCAGAGCTCTCCGAGCTTCACCATCAGCTCTGTTACACAAAATCATATTCACCATAAATCTCACACTACGAAATCAACGTCAACAACGCAATCGACATCAACGATTACAACCGAGATTAACAGAACCGATGCGAATCTGAGAAGGCGAGGAACTGACCAGCGAAGGAGACGGAGCGGTCGACGGCGAGGAC
Organism: Kalanchoe fedtschenkoi; assembly: GCA_002312845.1. Lineage (NCBI taxonomy): Eukaryota > Viridiplantae > Streptophyta > Magnoliopsida > Saxifragales > Crassulaceae > Kalanchoe > Kalanchoe fedtschenkoi. The sequence continues at coordinate 635,285 of NQLW01000034.1, read as the reverse complement.
TCGAGTGTGGCCACCGTGGTAGCGAAGCTTCCCGTCGGGGTAGCGAGGGAGGATTTTGCCGCCGTAGCTGCAGAGGAACTTCACGGTGGTGGTTGAAGGCCCGACCATGCTCGGATGCTGATTAGGGTTCCGGTAAAGTTAGACGCTCCCAGAGAGAGATAGTATTTGTATCCTGTTTATTGTTGAGAAAGAAGAACTGCGAATTTGTTAATTCTTCTTTCTTCGAACTGACCGTCGTACGCTTCGTTGCGTATTTATAGAAATGCAACGTCGCATTGCAAATCGTCAAGGGTAGTTTCGCCATTTAGTTAATTCCTCAGGTATTGGTTCGTTTGGGTCTGGTTCAAACGGTCCTGTCAGTCATTCCTAAGGTTTTGAGTTCAAAGCTGGTGATCGGGTGATTGTGCATTTTCTTTAGCTATAAAATTAAAAAGAGGTGTTAATTATCACCACTTATTTAATTACAGTTCGAACTAATACGATTTTAAAAAAAAGTGTGATAAAAAAAATTTGGACTGATTTTCTAAAATAAAATTATTGTTACATTCCAAACTAATATTATTATAAGATTTATATTTATGTGCGAATATTACATCATTTAATTATCAAAATAAATTATATCATTTTGCGCACATAAAGAAAATAATGTATTATAATAACTAAATGACTTAATTTTCACACAAAAATCTATGTCTAATAATAATATTAGTTTTTTGAAATATAATGCTAAATTTTATTTTAGAAAATCAGTCAAATTTTTTTTCACTGCACTTTTTTTAGAAATCGTGATAATTCAGATCACAATTGAGAAGAGGTGATAGATCATGACCCTTTTTTGTTTTTTTCCTTTTTCTTTATGTTTATTGTACATATTATAAAAAAATTATAAAATAAAAATCAAGCAATTTAATGTGGCTGCCTCGGCCAAGAGAAGTCATCATTTTAAGTTTTGAACCCAAATTTCAGAATTTCAATTATATAAATTGTTTCTAAAAGTTACTACGAGGATCTGTAATAATTATTATGTAGTCAGTTAAAATATATTAATGTGTTATTTTGAACTATAATTGTAAAAGAAATATAATTTTAAATCATTGTTAAAAAATATGAAATTCAATATTGGGCTAATGCTCAATCGATATTTTATTGTAATTGTCAAATTCAATATAATTTTGGTGCGGTGATTAAAACTATTTCGTCAATGAAAACTACTAAAAAAATAAATTACCTTTTCCAAAGTTAGGCAGAATATCCTTTTTTCAGTTTTGAGATTAAATTAAAATTCAGATATTAAATAGTACATTCTTTTCTAGACAAACTTTGTATTATATATAGAGCATTGATTGTAGTTCCTTTTGTCCAAATTTAAATATTTTTAAACAAAAAATATAAGTGGATTAAAGATAAAATTATATGAATAATTGATTAAATTTAATGAATTAATATATAATTTATTCTTAATAAATTTCACTTCAGATGTAGTGGATCAATGATAACGAAAGATATTCTTGTATGGATTAGTGAAACGAAGTAATTATTTTTTGACAATATAAGATAGATGTAAGGTTCATTCTATTGAAGCACACAAATAAGTGTTGATTAAATGAGAAATACAAAATGAAAAGAATTATATACTGTAAATAATGATATGAAATTCTAAAATATTGTCGAGCATAGTTTGAGATAATAAAATTTCTAACTTGCTATTAAGTCACATTCTTCAGGCATTGAGATTTGGGACATGAGGATCAGGTGGTCCGGCAGCTCTGTTCACCGAACCAGAATTTGATACAAATATAAAAGAACAGACGAAGAATTAGAGATAATATGATAACTTTACGAACGGATGCCTGATACAAATTACATAATAATTGACACTAGATCTGGAATTAAATTGATCACATGTCAGTTTTTAATTTTTCGATTAAACCGCCAGTTGATTTAATAAGATAATCTAATTGTGTTATAGTATTAGTTTTAAAATGAATTATTTCAAATAAGTTAGAGAATGTAGCTAAGTGGTAGAAGTGCGATTTAAGATTAGAGAAATAATGGGTTTGAAATACATCGATTTTTTTTAACAAATAGTTAACTATATATATATTAAAGCAGAAGCGGAGCGTCCAGAATGTTCCATTTAATAAAATCCTACTTGGCGAGCTCTCCTCAATTTTCTCATATTTATTACTCCCTCCGTCCTCTAATACATGTCGTTTACGGTTAATTTGAGTAGATTAAGGTGAAGTTAATGCTAGCGGTTGAACAAATTTAATAGGTAGGTGATTAACAATTTTTTGAAAAAGTTCGTGCAAAAAGTAAAATTGGTAGATGATTATTGGTGAAGAATGTATTCTTTATTGATTATGATAATAAAGTGATTAATGTTTGACATTTTAAGGTAGTTGTTGATATTAAATACGCATTGAAAATTGGTAAGTGACAAGTAAAAGTGGACAAAAAAATTCGGTTAAGTGACATGTAAAAGAGGACAGAGGGAGTATATTTTAATTTTATTATACATTTTAATTAAAATTTAATCATATCCAAATTAAAAACTCTATCAAAATCAACTTCTATCAATCCCACTTTAGAATGGAGCTAAACCTAAACATTATTAATAAAGAAAATTATTTTAATTTAATTATACATCTTAATCAAAATCTAATCCTACCAAAATTAGAAACTCTATCAAAATCAAACTAATCACAATCCATACCCTATTCCAATTTCAAAATGGCATTATTTACAAAAAATGTTATCATCATTTTCATTTATACATTATTATCTTAAATAAGAAGATAGAGTCTAAATATCGAAGAAAATTCATCGAAAAGTAAAGCTTGATTTTTAAAAAAATAAATAAAATGAAACATTATCATAATTATATGTATACATATATATAATTGAAATTCAAAAATACTCTTT
>NQLW01000034.1:569373-632336 GCA_002312845.1 Kalanchoe fedtschenkoi | reverse complement strand
CAAAATCTCAGTATTTTTCTACATATCAAATGGGTGATTTCACATCAAAGACATAAAAAAATATATATAGTATATTCTAGGCATTATTTACAAATTTCCTTAAATATCAAATTCATATATTAAATGATACAAGTCAAATGCAATAAAATATGTGATCAACAATATCAACAAAATATATGATCAAATCAGTGCAGCTTTCTATGAAGGAATTGGAAAAAAAATTATATTTCAAAATAGTAAGAAGATTATCTTAACAAATATACCATATTGTTAATATGACATATTCAAAAGTTAATGATATATATAATAGTCATAATCTTACTTAAATAAATTAAATTTTAAACCCGGACATTAATACCTAGTTAGTTATTAAATATAGAGCATTAATTATGAATTAATGATAAAATAATTACAAATTAAAATTTAACCGGTTCAATATAAAGGTGGTCCAGATTAATTCGTTTCACAAATAAATCGGCTGGTTCAGTCTGATTTACTGCAAGAATCATATCGAAACATGGTCCGATATCCAGTCCGTGTTTGATAATTATGATTACAATTCATTTATTCTTAATTACAGTAGAATCCTTGAGGTTTTATATTTAACGACTGTAAGAACGAAACGTTGAATTGAAGCGGATCGGTTCGTAATGTCATTAATTAATTGCGGTTTGTCTCGTGTGTGGCGATGCGGGGGCCTGTTGGGTCCGGATGATGTCTTTGGGCCCACATTACTCTCCGTATTCGGAAAGAAAGTCATCTTCCGCATCAAAAGTCCAAGCTGCACATTTATGAGTCCGGTTAAAATATCATGAGTCCGGTTAAAATATCACGTGACGATACCGTATTGATGTGTTCATAATTATTCATCAATTAAAATCTCAACCATATGATTCCTTATTAAATGAATCTTACATTCTAAAGTGAACGTAAAATTTCCTTAGAATTCATATTTCATTTGGACACTAACAAGTTTAATAACATTGAGGCAGTTGAGTTGAACTTTATATGCTGAGAAAGAATTGGTCGATAAACGTGCTACATGAGTTAAACGCGAGCGGACAGGGGACTGGGCGGGAGACAATGGTCGTCCCTCAAATCGATCCAAAATTTTACTCCCTTTGTCCTCTTTTACATGTCACTTAACCGAATTTTTTTGTCCACTTTTACTTGTCACTTACCAATTTTCAATGCGTATTTAATATTAACAACTACCTTAAAATGTCAAACATTAATCACTTCATTATCATAATCAATAAAGAATACATTCCTCACCAATAATCATCTACCAATTTTACTTTTTGCACGAACTTTTTCAAAAAAATGTTAACCACCTACCTATTAAATTTGTTCAACCGCTAGCATTAACTTCACCTTAATCTACTCAAATTAACCGTAAACGACATGTATTAGAGGACGGAGGGAGTATTAATTATACTAAAAGAACAAATTTTAATTTTTATATTTTTAATTTAGTTCAAATTTTAATTTTATACCCTAAATTTAATTCATTTTTAAATTTTCATAAAAATCTTAATATAATCAAATTCAGCTCAAAATTTATCAAAATAAATAAAAAATATATTATTTAAAAAATTAATGCAACTTCGAAATTAAAACTCAAATCTCATTGCCCAACTTAATCCAGAACTGATTTAACTTCATCTAGTTTTCTGTCATCTGTCTGCCACTTGTTGAAGATCGATCTTTAGTTGTGACGTGTATCGCGTTGTTTCTTGGATGATAAATGTTTTTCATATCTAAGAACCGCCACTAGATTGGACTTGTTTCCAATTTGAAAAGATTATGACCCTATTTGTTTTAGGATAAATTAGAAAGTAAAATGGGAACGAGAAAAGGGAACAAAACAAAATCTTTCCAAAATTTTCATTTCTCATATAATTTACTTAAAAATTATGAAAATTGTCAGGAAAAATATTATTTTATGTTAGTGTGAAGCTAAATTTATCATATTATTTTTATGACACTCTTCTTTTCCTCATAAATTTTCAGCTAAACCAAAATACAAAATTTCTTAAATTTTCTAACTTATTTCGTTTCCACCCAACTTCTCCTTTAACAAAAGAGATTCTAAAGATTGGGTTAAGGTGGTGAGATAAGACATGAGTGCGCAAAACACTTGGTACTATTATTATACATATTGGCAGAGCTTCATCTTCTCTACAGATTTGTTCCCTTTTCAGTTTTCAGCGCTTAGATCATGCAATGTTATCCTAAACAATTATGGGTCCCAAGGTTTGTAGGGTCTCCCCCAAACTATGGCTTATAATTTTTTTTCCAATTTTAAGAAATTTGCTTGTCCTTTATATATTTATATTCAAAAATATTTTGTTTTTTTGGGTGAAAAAAGAGTGGAGCATTTATCTCCTTATCCTTGGTCGTGGAGATAATGCATTCATTATGCACCAGCAGTACTTTATGTTATGGTACTCGGTCTTTCATTCATGGCCCCCATCACATGCCCTTAAATTCGGTCCGACCGGTCACCAATCGAACCGATGATGAGTTAACCGGTTGAGCCAGTTCGGGGTGGTCGAGCCGTAGCCGGAATAATACACCTTTGAGCAATGGAGCGACACGTGGCGATGAGGTGATTGTGGCAGGTGTTGACTGGGTGAGGAAGCCTCACCACTCAACACGTATCTTCCAGCCGTGACTCCGTTTGGATCGTTCCTGGTTTCCACACAGATTTTATATACGTGCGAATCCCACGTGTCTTGTTGGAGACCAAGCTCTGTGTTTTTCGATAGTCTTCTTGTATGAGAATTAGATGGTATAATCCGTCACGTCAAAATTTACTTATATATAATTAGTATATTTTTAATTTTTGTTACTAGCGTTTTTTGTTATAGACACGAACAAAAGATTTGTACATCCAATTTTTAAAATGAAATATAAATTATTCAATTCATTTATACTTTTATAATAAAGGTAAATTACAAAAACATATTTCGAACTATCATCCATTTTTAAATTAAGTACCGAACTTTTTAATTCTTCAATTTCAGTACTATACACTTAATAAAATGCGAGATTTATAAAAAAAAAGATTTTGTGTATGATATGTTTATGCAAATTTTAAAATTCTAGCTAAATAGTTGGACTTACAAACTAATTCTCATATTTCATGTTAATTTATTCTTTCTGGTAAGTGTATAGTACTGAAATTGAAGAATTAAAAAATTCGGTACTTAATTTAAAAAATTAGTGATAGTTCAGAGAATGTTTTTGTAGTTTATCCTTATAATAAATTAGAAATTATTGGAGGTAGGACGGTTGTCCCGATGTGTGCTATAAGTATTTGTGGACATAATCAATCGAGGTACGAAAATTTTAAAATTTAAAGTGATATCATCTCTAATTTACGTATCAATTTTAATTTTTAAATTATCTCATGACAAACATCAATTAATAGCAGTCACCTAATAATATCATATTCATTTAAACCGTCGTCTTCATATCTAATTCATTATTTATACAAAAAATAGAAAAAATATAATATATATATATTCTTTAATAATTTAATTTAAACTTTAATTTCGAATATTTTAATGTATCCAAATCTAAGTCAAAATTTATCAAAATAAATAATAAAAAAAATTGAAAATTTGTGACGTTAAACATAAAGTTCAAACTCACACATCAATTTTAGTCAAAAAATCAACTTAAATTTATCAAACTATCGGTCGCTTGTTTGTAACCGACTGGAGGTACTGAAATGCGGCATGCATGGGCCGCGTAGTAATTAGCATGATGAATTTTTTTTCACACTCCTAAATTAAAATTTCTGAAACAACCGCCATATAACTAATGAAAATATAAGGTATACCATTTAAATGGACAAAATAATAGAATTGTAGTGACTACGTATTTACTACACATATACTCGCAACATAACAACGAATAGTGGTTAGTCAAGAGGTGTGATCTGGTAGTAAAGATTAAAGAGGGTCATAGATGATTTCTGACAATTTCACATTTGAATTTTTTTGATGATAGAATGTGTGCATTATAAAATTATATTTATAAAATATAAAAAAAATTAAAAAAAAAACCCTAAGCAGGATTTAGAGAAGGGCTAAACTACATTCTTCTATCCCATTTAATATGGAAGAATACCGAACTTTGAACATGAGAACAAAACAGTGACATTACTTTGAACATATGAACAAACCAGTAACATTTTTTTAGAGGAAGCTAGAAGATGCAAGATTGTGGCAATAATGGGAGTTTGGCCGCATGAAATGTCAATCACAGAACACTATCATGTTTCTCAGGCGTTGGTGACAAGTTACGAACCCTAATCGACTCAACAAAATGCCTGCCCAAAAATAGTTACATTTCAAAAGTGTCTGAGTTTTCCGAGAGGTGAATTTAGGGCGTACAATGAGTTCTGGTCACCATCCAAGATCACATATTTTGAAGCCATAGGAGCCGTTAATCGACAAGGACATGTGATCTGATTACCAGTGAAATCGAACAAAAATAGACTCCTCAACATAACATGATAATACATGTCTAGAAAGGTATAGTCGACACTAGTTTGCAGATCTATTCGAATGCTCTCATCTGGAGATGATGATATTAATCAGTGTGATTGGCGTCCGAGAAAACTCGGCATGCATGACCAATAATAATAAATGGCCGTTGATGGTTTGATGGAAGAAAGGGTTTTAGATAATGTCAGATTTCACAATTTTAGAGATTTTATATTTTAGGTTTATAGTTATTTGGGTGTTCTTATAGTTTTAGATGTACAGTTTTTATTGTGGGGTTTTGATTTACAGAAAACAAGGAGGAAAGAAAAATGTGAGGAGTTAGATATAGCTCATATATTGGCGGAGCCACATGTATTTGAGAGGTGTACGTCGATTGACCTCACTCAAATTTCAAATTCATTATATAATGTTAGATTAATATATGTATTTGCTTTGGGTTGTGCATTTTGAAATTGTGTAATACATTTTTACTCTCTAAAATTTAATCAATAATGTCACACAAATCCATTATCCAGCTCAATTTTATATTTATTTTGATCCCATTCACTTATCTTGCCTCAACCACTGAGGTCATACACCGGATAAAAGGATAGATATCAGAGCGGAGTGGAGAGAACGAGTGGGATATGTGGATTCAGACTATACAAGTGATTTAATCATATGATAGAAGATCTACTACTGGATTTGTTTTACTATTGATGGAAAGTTTATATGTTCAAAATTAATTGTTCAGTCTATTGTGACATTATATATACTATTGAAGCAGAGTATATGACAGTAGCTGAAGTAGCAAATAAGGTTTTATGACTTATTGAGATAGTAAAGAGATTGAGTGTTCAACAAGGTGGAGTTGAGTTCAGTTGCATTGTGATCATATAGCCAGTGTGCTATTCATTTTACAAAAAATCAAATGTATCATGCTAGAACTAAACATACTGATGTGAGGTTCACATGATTAGAGAGTTGATTGCATTTGAAGAGCTACTGTTATAGAAGCTTTGTATTTCAGAAAATGCATTTGATATGTTAACCAAGCTAAGAACTACATACTAGTTCAAAAATTGTTTGGACTTGTTGAATATTTGCAGTTGCTAAAAGAGCATGGCGCCCTCAGTCCACTTTGAGGTGAGAGATATTCCCAGAGTTATCTCCTATGGAGCTGGATATTCACTTAAGTTGAGATTTGTTAGGTACATAGCTCATATACTGAATAAAAGGGTAGATGTCAAATAGAAAATAGAAAGAGAAAGAAATTTAGGCAAAAAAATTGGGTGAAAATGTTATTTTTACTTTTAACCGTACCAACCAATCCAATCAAGTCAATGTGTACTTGATGTATGAAAGTGATAAAGAGTTAATACTTTCCTCCACATTTTTCATGAAACTGTACATGAAAACAGAAAATGAAACTTATTTTTTAATATTTTTTTTGAAATTTCCTTATGAAATCAAACAAAACAAAAATTTGATGACCTCCTTCAACGATTCCATTTCATTCTCATTTACGTTTCAATTTTCATTTCTATCAATTTTTCTCTAAATTAAACACCGTCTACGAAAATATGTGCTGAGAAGATTATCACATACATAAGGTCCCCAAAACTTGCGTTTCTCGACGAACACATCATCACCAATTGCCGGAGATATATATAAAGAAAACTGAAGCAGCCATTATCATCTTGAGGTTGGATGGTCTTCCACCTCAAAATATACCGGTTGGACCGATGTTTTTTGATTGGTCCAATTGCTGATATTGCCAATCTTCTTGTATGGTCATTTTGTATGATCTAGATGATACGAGACCACTTCGGCCACTTACCCACTTGTTCGATCCCAAGTGGGATGCGCCAATTTGTTATCTTGTTTGCTACCACATTATTCTGCCCAATCGTCTATTTCTAAGTTAAGAAGAGTGCTCTCTCACTCTCATCTCACACTTGTCATTTAATTAAAATATATTTATTTATTTTTATTTGCAACTTAACAATCTCACTACATATTTAATATCGTCACTAATTTAAAATTTTAAACACTAATTACATCATTATAATATAATCCGTGACAAACGCCATTAATAATCCAATTCATCCTAAATTTTACACGAAGTTTAAAAGAATACACTAAACAATCATCTGTTGGTAGAGGTGTAAATTTGAGCTATGACTTTTATTTTGGATTTTCGCTAAACCGTATTCATTTGTAATAATTTAATCCATGTCAAATTTAACTCGAATTCTATCCAATCCAATCAACTCATATTCTATATTCTCAATTTAAGACGGATTTGGGTCAATCCATTTACCTTAAATAAATAAATAAATAAATTTTAGTAATCACTATGTAAAAATATAAAATTGAATATATAAGAATATAAAAAATATAAAAAATATTGAATATAAAAATAGACAAACATTAAATGTAAATAATAAAATAAAAATATAATTCATATATATTTTATTTTTTATTTACACTATATATATATTATTTTAAATTAAATTAAAATTTTATTTTAAATATTAATAATTTAAATTATATTTAAAATTTGGATCAATCCGAATTCAATTCGTTTAACTCAAACATCAACTCAACCCCTTACATGTTGGCGGATCCATCTGGAAGGGATCTAACCCCTCAGAAAAAAGGTTACTTATATATCATCTGTTATATTTTATTCTGAAGAATCATCATAATGAATCTCAAATTAAAAATATATAATATTAACATGTTATTTTTAAATCAATTATAACCATATTTTAATTTTTTTTCTTATTAGCCATATTTTAATACTTTTTTCTTACTCCCCAATTCCACTTATATATTAAATTTGTTTAATAATTAATTTTTATATCTCATTAATTCATTTAATTTAACATTAAAAAATTTAGTAATATCTAAGGAAGGAGGATGTATATGTTATTATCATGACAATTTTTAGTAGTTTGCTTCTAATGAGTTGACGCCTATTTATCATTTCTATGTGATTGATACCATCTTACATCTTTGTAAACAACCAAGAACTACAAATGCATGCATAGTGAATCAGCATCTTCGAACACGACGGAAGATAATTAAGCGTCTCATTAAGTTTTAAACGTAACGTTATCTGTGAGTGAGATTGATTATTATGGTTGTTAGTACGCTAATGATTGATGGAATCAAATACACGCTTCTACTACATTACATTATAGTACGTGATAGTCCATTCATTTGATTCATGTTTCTATGCGAAGCTTGTTTTAGCTGTTGTAAGATTTTTTTTCTTTTTATTTCTTAAAAGGATCATGTAAATTCTCTATTTTGATAGTGGTATCTTTGTTTATTGTGGGACAGTTGATGCATACATTCAACGTATTAAAATGCAAATATGATATCGAATCAAAGTTTGAATCGAGATGGCACGTTGCCATTTCGAAATGTAGTGAGATTTTTGAAACGAAATGGAGTATCGAGATTTAGATGGGGAAGCTAGGAAGGCCATCGCCATTTCAACATCACATAAGTAGACATCATCAATTATTGCAAGAGAAACAAAACTTTGCTTTCGGATGGGACTATAAATGATTTTAAGGAGAGAAATGTGTAATGGTGGTAACTCATGCTTCACTCAAATTATTTATTTATTACTTCATAGAGATATAGTCGGAATGGGACCTTTTTTTTTTATAAATTTTTTATTTTCTTAAATTTCTTGTCCAATCATGATTTTCGACTACTCTCCCGATTAAATGAATATAAACTAGAATTTGCGTACGACATTTCTTCAAACAATTGAAATTTGCATAACTATGTTAGTCCATGACTTTTTTCTCTCTTTCAGCTGTCCGAATTTTAAATTCCAATAAAAATATTTGTGAACAATAAACATATAGAAAAGTACTTGATAGTCTTGAGCACGTTTGGAAGACAGTATATAGGAGCATCAACACTCAGGGGACAGCATGGACAATTATTCATCTAAATTAAATTCAAATACATTACAAATTCACCATTAATTAGTTAATTTTTTTGATATATTTTAATTATTTGCACCTTAATTTAGATAAAATTAGTATAATTCATCCTAAAGTATTTGATAGTTCAATCAAAATTAATAAAATATAATTTAAAAAGAAAAGAAAAAAAATATGAAACTCACAAAACGATATCGTTTATATACATTTTGAGAAATTTATATAATTTTTGTACACCTAACAAAAAATACATGATTACGACGCATAAATCAGAAGGTATGATTATTACATGGATAAATAATACTACAAGAACAGAGATAAATTGTGTCTATGTATTATTAATACTCATATTTATTTTTTGAATCAAACATAACATTATTAATAATTCTGTCATATTTCTACTGTCTACTAAACGTTCACTTAGGGTATGTATGTTTGGTTTAGGAAAATTTGGTGGAGAGTGTTTTCCCCCTATGAAATCCATCATATTTTCCCTTGTTTGGTTAAGGGTGAAAATTGTTTAAGAAATGCTAAAACATTAATTTATTATTTTAAACAAATTTTCCTTTCTATTTTTCATCTAATTTTCCTATTAACTTTTCTTCTCATTCACTCAAAAAAATTTCTTGTTATTTTCCACCAATTTTTTCTTTACATTAAATTTTCCTTAAACAAAACACAGCCTTAACGTTAGATATATTATGATTATTTTGAACTATATATAAATTAACTCAAACATAATATTAATGTGCGAAGAAAACGATACTTGTTAGATTTTGGGTTGTATGGCTGAGGGATGGTTCGTTGATGGGCTCGACCACCGATTGTGACTCGAGCCAGAACCGTCTTCATTGCATTTGGTAAAAGAGGTTATCAACTTTTCCATGTCTTACGCACATGAGGGGGACCAAGTTTCAAGTCTTCTATATATTTCGTTCAACTAATAAATTGATTATTTAGGCTGGTGCATCACCTTGTCGAAAACTCCCTGTTGACATTTCAATGTTTCAATTCATACATATTCAAATTTTTAATATATACACAGAGAGAGGTTCCGTCGAGAATTCTCTTTTGAAGTCAGAATTGAGAACTTTCTCAGAACTTGCCACGTGTACCATTACATGAGAGATATTTTGAGATTAATTTATTAGACAATCAAAAACTGTCACATGCCCCACTACCAAGACTCACGAGCCAATATATGACCGCACATGTCCCACTCACTAATTCCACATGTCACACACACTCTCTTTCCTTAGGTAAACTCATTAATTTTTATTTTCAGTGCTTACAATCAATTTATGTAATTATTTTGATATTATTATCATAATCAAATTTCCTAATTATTTATAATAATAATTGATTGTTGTTTCAAAAAAAAAAAGCATAAAACACAATGTACAAAGAAACAAAGTACAAAGTTCAAAATTCATAATATATTCTTTGTACTTTGTACTTTATATTTTGTGGTTTGAGCTTTGAAATATAAAATATGAACTCCAAAATATGAATTTTGTGTTTTGTACTTTGAGCTCTTTTACTTTGTGTTTTACGGAAAAAAAATAAAAACATGTCTTAAAATTAAACCTTATAATTTTTTACGAATGATTATGAAATTTATTTGTTAAAAACTATCAAAATAATTATATAAATTGATTTTAAGAATTGGAAAAATGAGAGAAAATGCGGCTGACATGTGACAGACACTGTTAGAAAATTACACTTTTCTTCTAGACTATTATACCGCTCCCTTTTCAAATTATGACACATGTACTATCCCAACTACCATTTGTCTCACCTCTCCCATCAATTGGATTAAATGATCCGACGCCTCATGTGCAGTTCTCAATTCTTACACAATATTTGGTTCTCAATATAAGACATCTCCCATCTCTCTATATATATTACAATTGATAGCATAAATTCAAATAAAATAATGAAAAATTCAACCATCCGTAAAACTTGAAATCGAAACTTCATAAATGAAAAATCATTATTCAACCACCACTATGATAACTAATATTTAAATATTTCAATCATCATTGTCCTACACACTAAAAATACACCATAAATGGGAGACTCAAATAGCTGTTGCTTGCGCGCTTTGGTAACCTCGCGCGTTTCTAAACTTGAATTATATGACTTCGAGAAAAGTTTTGATCTAAACAAATTGACGTCAATTAAATTGAAAAACTTAACAAACAGAATAATAAAATTATTGCTTATTAAAATGAATTCAAAGTTTGTGAAACATGGAAAAGGAAACGCTAAATTAATAGCAGCCTTCACGCTCGGTATGGTTTTTGGCAGGGATCAGAAAATTTGAAGGAATTTTATATTTAGTTTAAGAAATATTAGGAGATAAAATTTGATAAAACTTGTTTAAATCGAAGAAAATTTTAATGTTTTCATCAAAATATTTCACTTATAATCAAATAAAAGAAAAATTAAACTTGATTCATGAAGATTTTATTTTCTATCTTTTTTTCACTTCCCCTTATTTTTACTAAACCTCACATAAGGCAAGGCTACACTACAAGAGAGAGAGAAAATGTGAAGAAAAGTTAAATAATATTATTTTGTTTCAAAGAAAGTTGTGAAAAAAACAAAATTAGATGAGTAATTAGGAAAAAAATATTAATTAAAATTAATAAAGAATATTAATCTATCAACTATTTAAGTTTATCAGTTTTTTTATAATTTTTTCAAGTAGAGAAAATAATTTAAATAGATGGACATTCATTTATCTTTATCATTTTTTGTTCCCACCTGTTTTCCATATACCCAAGTCCCAAAATATTAACCAGTTTTAAAATCATAATACAAATTGAATGCAATCATCTCATCTATCATCACGTACTCTCCCCATTCTGAAATATTTGACATATTAATTTTTTAAATGATGATTTAATTCATCATTTTCACTTGAAAATGTGAAAGGTAATGATATTTATATATTGTATCAAATTTATTGTTCAATAATATTTATTTTTCATTATATATATATTTAAATTGTTTATATTTAAAATTTAAATCATATAACTTTTAAATATCATAATATAATGAATGTCCTGAGTGTGAATCTTGATGGTATAGGATATATCTATGGCTTACATTTTTAATTACAGGATGTGAGATATTTGTCAAATCATCCACGTATTTGTTTAGGCTGGGTTTGGTTGGAAGAAAGTTAGAAAAGAAAATTTGAGAAAAAATGAAAAGAAATTTTTTGTTTTAGAAAAAATTAGAGATGAAAAATTAATAGAAAGTTAGATGAAAAATATAAAGAAAAATTTATTTAAATTAAAGAATGTTTTACTACTTTCCACAAAATTTTCCACTTCAAACCAAACAAAGAGATAATTAGATGTATTTTATGAGGGATTCATTTTTTTAAAATTTTTTTTCATCTCTAACTTTCCTCAAACCAAACACAACCTTAAGTTTTTACGTACCAACGCCGACTAAACAATGAGTAGAGAAACTACGTATTATTGATGTTACTTTTCCGACACTACAAACGCATTTAACGCGGGGCTAGCGCACGATTGTTATTCTTCTAAATTTTTTATCGTAGACGTGCTGGACGCCTTTGTTCTAAGATTAATATTTCTTCTATCCTGATGCACACATACATGTCGTTTAAGATTAAATTAAATAAATTAATTTAATATTTAATATTATAGTTGTACGAATTTAGTTGATAAGAATTTAATATATATTTTTAAATTTTTTGTAAAAAGTAGAATTGATATATTATTACTGATGTAGAATTATTTTGCTATTAATTATGAATACACATTGAAAAATGTTAAGTGATACAGTAAGTAAAAATGGATAAAAAAATTTTAATTAAATGATAAATAAAAAAGGACAGAGAATAATTTATAGCCGAGGAAGAAGCTCGATAACATTTCATAAAGCGTGTACAAAAGAATAATCTTACCACTGAAAAGAGTATAATCTAATTTGAAGATGGACGAATATTCAATACGAGGATTTTGACGAAATGTCTGATCAGACCGCGAAAATATGATTTATATGAGTCGATTTAAAATTTAATATTTTATATGACACGTATAAAATGAATTGTTCTACAGAAAACAACAGAGTTATTGTGTCAGCAACGTTAGAAAAAAGCATCATATAAAAAAGAGAATTTCTATGAAATGATGCACAAAAGTCTCGATTATGGGAATGTTGTGGATCAACAAAAGCATATACTCTCATTGTCTTTTTCTATATGTTACTTAATCGAATTATTTTGTTCATTTTTATTTGTCACGTAATAATTTTCAATACATATTTAATATTAACAACTAGTATCTTAAAGAGTCAAATATTAATCACACTCCTTTATCATAATTAATAAAAAATCAATTCTTTACCAGTAATCATCTATCAATTTTACTTTCTGTATGAACTTTTTTTAAAAAATATTAACCACTTATTTATTAAATTTATTCACCAGTTAATATTATATTTACCTTAATCTAATTAAATTATTCTTAAATGACATTATTAAAAGGCAGCCCAACCAGCCCTGCTTTTGGAGATGTGTTCCACGCGATATTCGGTCAAATAGAATAAGTGCGTGTAAAGTTGGTTCATTTTCATACTTTGAAAATAAGAGACGAAGAAATTAAACATATGATGACATTTTAATATTTGGAGTTGGAGTGTTTACTCATCAACTTTGGTTTTGTGGTGCAATGACAAAATAGAATTCGTGTCGAACCTTCACCTCATAAAATAAGTTATTTTATTTGTTTATTTGCAAAAAGGTTCAATAATTTATTTGTTACACTACAGACTTTCGCACAACAGTATGTATAGGGTTATGACGGTGTTTTGGTTCACTATATGAATTGATTTCTAGAATTTACGATCCATATAATTAAAAGTTAGTCATCTGAGCTACACGTCTGTCTATTAATTTATATTTTTTTTCTTTCTCAAAATTTTTACTTTATTGTAGATTTCACGTTGCTTACAAACCCCCAACTTTTGTCGTTTTTACTTTTTTTTTTGTATAGTAACTAACTTTGCAGGTTACCCTATCCCTGTTGATTCCTCAATGACAGTGTTCTCAAACTAGGGTCTTCGAAGGGAATAGGTTTTAAGCTGCTCAGAAAGATGCAGTATGCAATTAAAATCCCTCATAACCAGTCAGTGTATAAAGCAATGAGAAGCTACAAACAACAACTCAGTCCATAACAGAACTCTACAAGAAAGTTGATAAAAAGCATAAACAAAAGAAGCCATAAAAAATTGATACATCATTGATATGGAGCAATGATTAAGCTCATAAGAAGTGAATATAATAGTAAGACTGAATGAAATTGGAGTCTCAGCCAATGAGAATCCGACCATGCTCATCAGTTCTAGAGTTATGATGAAAGCCAAGTTATATCGAGAATTGAATATGTTGGTAAATGAATCAAGAGCATGCCCTGTACACTAAAGCACTAAATAATAATTGAAATAACTACAATATTACCTCTCTTTGCTTGATAGTGGAATTTAGACCTTTAATATCCATATTACGAAATTACTCATGTGAAAGAACGGAGCTGCCCCTTGGCCCCCAGTGGATACGCCTATGTACGTGGGCAACATCATTTGCCGCGATCAAAAGTCCAAGATACTCCTCCCACTTACAAATACACTCAGATCATTTCAACCGTCCGACCGAAAAATGGATAAAAATCTAAAAAATTACAGTGCGTAATTTAAGAATATTCTTATTTGATCCCCTCCTCTCCTTTTATATATATATATATATATATATATATATATATATATATATGATGGATCACTAATATGAAATTGACATGTGCTACTATTGTAAAATAATATCATGTAACAATGACAGATTTTGAGTTAAGGCTGAATATGGGCCTAGTAAAACTGAATAAGTCATCCATGATCCACTCAAATCTTTCGACCAAATTTTCAACGTTCTGGGCCACGGCCCATTAATCAGACGATGCAGTATCAACATAATGAGTCAAATTGTAAAATGGGCTTCACGAAAGAAGTGGTCCACTGTAAATTGGGCTTTTAGATTAAAACCGGGCCAACCGAGGACGACGTTGTGTTTATCGGATTGGATATGGTTCATCGAGAATCCGAAACGCCAGCCAATCAGAAGCGACTGTGAGCGATGTTTACGTAAACTAAAAAGCAACTGCTTCCTTTGACCTATCCAATACTATTCTATTCCGTAAATAACTTCTGCCAGATGTAGAAATTAGTGTTGCCAAGTTAAAAGTAACCAGTGAATCTCAGAAGTCGAAAAAGATTCGATTGCGCCCTACACCTTTTATGGTTAAAGTAGTTTAATTTTGTAATATTCATTTTTAAATTGATTTCAGCAAATAAATTTCAATTGGAACCTTTCTTTACTTTGTAGTTAATGTTAAATAATTTTGGAACCATAAAAAATAAAAAAAAAGTAAAATCTCAAAACATGAAAATAAATTTAAATATTTTTAAAATATATTTTTGAAATTATAATGAAATGTTCATATGATGAACATAACAGGTAATCCGTAATCTGATAAATGTAGTATAATTTGATGAATATATCAACTCACACGACGAATATAACAATTCATTTGATGAAATAAAAAGCTCATCATATGAACATGTTACCCCCAAAAAATCATTGTTTTTTGTGATGATTAAAAATGCACAACTAGTGAATATTTATCATAGTGACTAAAAATCTATAATTAATATATAAAATATTAATTTATTAAATTATTATTTGAATATTTTTAATGCAGAAATAAGCATAATTTTTTTTTACTTTTTTTGAAAATTTTCTATTTTCCAATGTTCATATTGGGTTGAGTTGCTAAATTGGCCAATGACATAAAACAACATCGTTTTCAAACGAGACATCCGTATGGGTGTATATAGGTCCAGAACCGGATCAAAAAATTCCGAATTTGGACCGGATTCACAAAAAATAAGTAATTTTTATTAGAATATTAATAAAAAATATTTTCTATTTATATATAAAATAAAATATATTTAATTATTATATTAAAAATATTATATTTTATTAAAAAATTATAAAACCGGTCCATTCCTGCCGGATCAAAATTTTTCGAGTTTGGACCGGACCGGACTGGAAACCGGAATTCACAAAATCAGTTGATTGAAGACTAGACCTGAATCAATCAGTCCAGTCCAATCCGATCCATTCTGATTCGGTTCTGGATCATTTTCCAAATTTTGTACCCCTCTACATCCAAAAATTCTAAAAGATTAGAGTGGCAATAGGGAAAATGTAGCTTGCATTTAAAGAAAAGATGAAAACGAGGGAAGAAGATGGATGAGTGGGGAATGTGTGTGGAGGTCGTCTTGGTTGTGTGGAGAAAAAAGAATGGTGACAACTCTACCATCAACCACACCAACCACACATTCCACACTCCCACCAGCTCAACTACAAACAAACATCACCACCAAGTCCCCAACTAGCTATGCTCTCCTCCATCGCCATTGAGCTCCGCTATCCCTTGTTCCTCTCAAATCCTCCCCGACAACTCCGACGACTCCAATCAGCTATATATATTAACTAACTTATAAGCTCACTCAGCCACTCATGACAACATCGTACTACTGCTTGTCCTTTGCTAGAAACGTCGCAGGAGCTGCAAAGCTTGAGAATCTCAAACCCTCTTACACTCGTCACATTCACCTGCCCAAGATTAGAGCATCCAAGGTCCACCCGGGGAGCTTGAGCTTCGTGGGGGACGAGTTGCGCCTCAAGCCGTCCACTTTCAGACACCCTTTTGCCTCCTTGTCCTCTTTCGCCGAGGCGGGCGGCGGCGAGGAGGAAGATAACGAGCACGGTCGTGGAAAAAGCAGCCACGAGGCTCCGTCGAAAGGGGATGAGGATAACTCGTCCGGAATGGCGCAGGCCTTCAATATCTCGTCCCGCACCGCCACGGCCATCTCGGTCGTCATAGCGTTCGCGGCCTTGAGCTTCCCGCTGTTCATGCAGTCCGTGAGCGCGGGGCTGGATCTGAAGATAAGGGCGCTGTCCTACGCCACGCTGCTGTTCGGATTCTACATGGCGTGGAACATCGGGGCGAATGACGTGGCGAATGCGATGGGGACGTCGGTCGGATCCGGGGCTCTGACGCTCAGGCAGGCGGTGCTGACGGCGGCTGTGCTCGAGTTCAGCGGGGCGCTGCTGATGGGGCGCCACGTGACCAGCACAATGCAGAAGGGGATTCTTGTGGCGGAGGTGTTTCAGGGGAAGGATATGCTCCTGTTTGCCGGCTTGCTCTCCGCTTTAGCCGCTGCCGGCACTTGGCTCCAGGTATTCAAATCACTTTTTTGTTAGCGTTAAGTAGTGTAGGAAGGAGTTGCTGGGGCAGGACATAAGCTCGTGTTGGTTCTACGGCACTAAAGTTTAGCAGTCGCCTATGATGTGGTCTGAAGTTAAGGTTTCTGGTTTTTTTTTTTTTTTCTCCAGGTTGCATCGTACTATGGGTGGCCGGTGTCGACCACACACTGCATTGTCGGGGCAATGGTGGGATTCGGGCTGGTGTACGGCGGGACTGGAGCAGTTTTCTGGAGCTCGATCGCCCGGGTGACCTCCTCGTGGGTGATATCCCCGGCATTGGGCGCGCTAGTTTCATTTCTGGTCTACAAATGCATCCGCAGGGTATGTGTGTTCTTCAACTATTCCCCCAGCTAGGATAAGTTCTGATGCTATTCTGACTGGCTTTGTTCCGCTGGCCTCACCGTCTTTAATTTCTCTAGTTTGTCTACAGCGCGCCGAATCCGGGCCAGGCTGCGGCCGCGTCAGCCCCGATCGCAGTCTTCGTGGGAGTGACTGGAATTTCCTTCGCTTCGTTTCCGCTCAGCCAGACTCCGCATATAGCAATACTACAAGCTCTAGCCTGTGGCACGGTCGGCGCAGTCCTGGTTAACAGAGTGATCCGCAGACAGCTCGGCCACCTGCTGGACCAGGCTGAGCCCACGCCGCCGGCAGAAAAAGAAGAGGCTCACCAGACCAAGAACATCGGTTTTCTGTCTGACATCGCAGGTCCCAAAGGCACCCAGCTGGAAATAGTCTACGGCGTGTTCGGCTACATGCAGATATTATCCGCTTGCTTCATGTCGTTCGCCCACGGAGGCAACGACGTCTCCAACGCCATCGGCCCCCTGTCAGCCGCGCTGTCCATCCTCCAGGGAGTCGCCAGCGGGTCAGAGATCGTCATACCTTTGGATGTCCTGGCTTGGGGAGGCTTCGGAATCGTCGCCGGACTGATGATGTGGGGCTACAGAGTCATCGCCACAATAGGCAAGAAGATCACAGAGCTGACGCCCACCAGAGGCTTCGCAGCCGAGTTCGCCGCAGCCTCTGTCGTACTATTCGCGTCCAAACTGGGGCTCCCCATCTCGGCCACGCACACGCTGGTCGGGGCCGTGATGGGGGTGGGGTTCGCCAGAGGCTTCAACAGCGTGAGAGCCGAAACCGTGAGGGAGATCGTGGCTTCCTGGGCGGTGACCATCCCCGTCGGCGCATTCTTCGCCGTGCTCTACACTTGGATTCTGACCAAGCTTTTAGGATACATACTGTAAGAGTAAACTACATGGCTGCAGCAGCTGGTTAATGCCTCCTAAGGTTAACTGTGGAGACACCTCATGTTTATTTTTTTGGCCTGAAAATTTCAGTTTGCAGAACAAGTCCCTGTTTTTCTTCGATTTCCTCCTCCTACTGGAAATCGATTCATTCAAACCATTGGTTTCATGGAATAATAGCAATTTTAATTTCTTGTGAATCTTCTCCGGAGCTCTGAATTTAAATCGGATTCCAAAACTCCAGGCCACAAAGGTGGTATAAATAAGTACTAACTATACTGATCAAAAGGCTCAGGTGGGAATTTGAAGTGCAGAAAATTCTTAGTGGTATAAGCTTTGTCACATTTATGGGGACATGCATGCAGAAATCTGCAACAACATTGGATAGATATAGAAGGCCATACATACCGGAGTTCTCCATGGCGCGACATGCCGGAGAGTCAAGGTGAGAGTTCCTGTATAGAGTCCATGCTGGGCTCCCAAACAGATCCCCTCATTGAGGGGTTCCTCTGAATTGGAGGCACAAAGTGCTTCTTCTTTCCACGCTTGGATAACTTCTTGGGGGATTTGGTGGCCTTGGGCATGTAAGATGCCCGGACGGACAAGATGGATTCATCGGAGATTTCTGCGCTGGAGTCCCACTGCTCCTTCCGCTCAGGAGATCCCCTTGGGATGAGCTTTTTGGCGTGTCTGCGCTTCAGCTTCTGCGCAGTTTTCTCAGGAAGCAAGTAATATACATGCCCGAGCAGAAGCTTTTCGTCTGACTTCAGCAAGGACAGAAGCGGGTTCCTGAACACGTCCGGTCTGGCTACGCACATCCCAGGATGTTTCCGCATCAGGTGAGACGCTGCCAGCGGCTTCGGGTACAGCTCCTGCCTTCCACCTACATGGATCACCCTCACAACGAACTCCTTCGTCTGGAAGGACGGAGACGCTGCTGGTGCTGGAGAAGGTTGGCCGCCGCCGCCGCCACTAGCTCCGACGGTGGATCGAGTAAAACAAGAGAAATGCGCGCATCCCATGGCCATACGATGAAGCCTGACTCAGTAGCTAGTAAGTCAAGAGGCTTCAGTTTGAGCCTTTTCCATCCTTTATAGTTTATATTCACTAGGGTATGGCAATTTTTAATCTTCATGGCCGGCACACTGTGTAGTGTTTCATCTGTCACCGAGTTTAGATATCACCGAGGATGCTCATGCCAAGACATACGTCCAAAGAGAATATTTCGTTGCTTTCGGAGAATACGAGTCTGAGACGAGCAGTGGCTTGTGAGTGTTTTTTGCGCTGGCAGCGGCGGCTCGACTCTCCGGTGAGTCTTGGACGCGCATTCTTGTACTCACATCATACTTCCATAAGCCAGAGAAAATCCGGTGTCTGATTTTGCATGCTTGGGTTCTTGCAACCATTGATTGGATGGAAGAAGGGCGTACCTAGGAACCCAGCCAGATATCAAAAGTAAAAACCATCATGCTTAAAACCAAGAACAGAAAAATTCTTCACAACAGATTCGGATAGTCAATGTAGGCATGGACAAGTACAATACAATGGAGCAAAGGACATAACTAGTGAGCAGAAACGTAAGCACTTGCGTGAAATCAACATTGGGAGGGAACTGGGGGCTCAACAGACACTCTCGAGCATAAGTCGACTGAACAAAACCAGAAATATGTTTTCTGACAGCTGGATCGAAGAGCTAAAAAGTTTCAAATCAGTTGATTTTCTAGAATATTCTGAGTAGGAAGCAAAATTGTTTAACATGTAGAATGAGAGACGAGTTATGAGGAACCGGGGCATTCAAACTGACCAAAGCCCATATTGCATAACCTGCACAGACATGGAAAAAAAAAATCAAAACTTGAAATCAGATGAGGAATGTGAGTAGAAAGATTTGGACTCAGTGAATAAAAATGAGTGATTGAGGAAGTGAGGTTTAGGATTTACCTTCACTGAGGTCTGGCTATATGAATGTGGGTTTATGTTGATGATGGGGAAGTTCGGAAGATGGCGGACGCAGAAAATGCCAGGGGAAGGAGATATGCAGCAATGAGGTGGAGAGGTAGGAACATCAACATGGTGTCAAATGGTTTTAAATTGACTGTGTCCGTTCAAAAGTGTAAGTCATGTCTGCCATGTATCTGGTAGTCGATATCTCCACAACAACGCCATATCAGCCACTTTGTAGCGACTACCCAGTTTTCCGAAACGAAAGCATATTAATCTGATCTCCTGAACCTGCCATCTTACCAACTGGGAGCTTTTGGCCTGCTGTGAATAAATCATTTACAAACAATAATAAATCCAAAGTGTTTCACCAGTTCAGAAATAGAGACTGGAGGATGTATTGCCTGGTTATGTTACAGAACAGGGAAGGGGTCGAGTGTCAGGGGCAACTTTCAGCATTGGTGTCTTACAAGATAAGGAACGGATCTGCTGCAGGATACTCATCGCCTGCTAAGTGTGATCTGATATTTTATTAGATACAGAATTTATAGAGTACAAATTACACAAGGCCATACTCATTATGAGTCACGAGTCAAAATTTGCCAGCTAGCTCTCCAGCACCCGTTACCTCTCTCATCTTTGTCCTATTTCCGGCACTCTGCATATATCATCTGCTCATTCCTTCACTCCTGTTTCCATCACTTGAAAATATTGGTAATCTTCATCTGTGTCGGCGAGGTGAACTTGACCGTTTTCTCCTGCAAATAGTCGAGAAGTCTATAAACGAGGCAAAATAGATGACAAGAATTCATATTTCTGATGCTTTGACCTGTGTGTTTTGCGCTGCTGAATTAGTGGATAAAAATGTCTCATATAACTTAATACAGACGTAATATGGAAGATAGATCTGGTATGTGAACACATACCTTGAGGCTTCAAGAGAATAGTAGGGAGAATGCCTGCGTAGAGAATGCTCGGGTGATCGCGAAACTTGTCTAGAAATAGAAACATGCCATCATGCTGATTCCGTGAGATTATCATATGCATTACAAGCTAGCCTCATGTCAAGTAATCAATTTTACAGATTGACTTTAATTTTACCATTAAAAATTTACTAACAGCCTGCTGTCTATGTGAAAACAAGCAAATGTCTCAAAGAACAAAGTCGCAGGCATGAAATAGTAATAGCAGATTACCTGCCTATAACTTAGATTGTTTTAACTGAAGCATTTATCAGAGACAGGAATGAATGCAATGAGCAATGAACATTACTAATTTTGTTCACCCATTAGGAGGTACTCATAGATGTATCAGTGAAATGAACTCATAGCAAGCAGCAATATGTACAATGAAACATCAAGACTTGCTATCAGGGGTGTGACCTGATTGTAAAGTAAAGAGTGTGGGAGGTGAATCCTGACAATTCCCACGACCAGAGTTCGAATCCTTTGGTGGCCGGGTGTGTGAGTTGTAATTTACATTTAATAAATATTTTCTTAAAAAAAATCAAGGCCATCACTGACGTTAATTTGTTTCCATATTTAAATAAAAGACCCGTCACATAGAATACAATCCCTTCAATAGATCCAATATAAAAGATCTCAAACCCTATACGTAGATAATTTTCACTAAACCATTTTATATTCAGGAAACAAATACAGCACAAAACTAAGACTTACCTTCTGAAAACGTAACAAGTAATATACTAGGCTAATCATGGATTCGACTCCCTGTGCCGTTTATATATTATTGTTATCATGGCGCCATAGAGTGTAGCCTAAAATACCGCCATAATGACTAGTTGCAATGTTGAAGACTAATAGTTTCTAGTTGAATAATAATTTTAGTTTCATACTATAGGGGGCGTTAGTAAATATAGTTTCTAAAATATTAGGGCTCAAATAGTATTGTTGAAAACTATAATAACTTGAATACATAAATACTTTTAGTTTCCTTATCTTCTCCATCAGGAATCCAAATGTGCAATTACCAGAAAGAGGCCAGAACGACTCAAACTAGCAACCAATGACGCCGTTCTTAGTTCATTTTTTAGGCGAATTTAAGGTCAAATTGAGATTTAACCAAAGAATAATATCATTTACTGTCAAGTTGTATCATTTCCAGGATCAACTTATTTTGAGTCCATGTCATCGGACAACTTGACAACAAAAAATAGCCGGGACGCCTAGTGTCCCTAGGCGACGCCAAAACGATGTGATGACAGAGTTAAATATGCTTAGCTTTAGAACAAGTCGGAAACATCAAACCTACAAGAAGAGTCATTTGAATATAAGGAATCAACAAAGATACTACAAATCAAATACCTTTTCCTAGACCTCATTGGGGAGGGTGATCTAGGCCGTCTTTTAGATCGTGAATTCCTGCCAAGCAACATACACTTGTTTCATCATTTTGAAAGTCTGGAAGTAGAGTAGAATTGAAAATGATTAAATGTTTAGGAAACAAACCTTCCAGAATCATCTAATGATTCATCGTTAGTACTGCTGCCACCACTAATTGATGAATCAGACTTATTCTTTTTCCGCCTGCTAGGTGAAGGAGAGCGCCCTCTTTTGTGTTGGTTTGAGTTGCTTGAATGTTTTTGTCTTGATCTCTCTGACTTATCATCATTTAGATGTTCCCTCTTTTTATCTTCCCGTCCACCTACTCTTTTACCTCTTTCAAGTTCTTTTCGATCCTCCTCATCATAGTGAGACCTCTTCCTCAAAGTTGAATCTTTTTGTTTTTCATCAATTTTGGATCCATCTTTCTTTCTATCCTTTGAGCCACTGCGATCATCCGATTTTCCCTTAATTGGGTGCTTCTCTTCATATTTGACCTGACTTTTATCTTCCTTTTTATTTTCCCTAATTCTATCACTCACAGCCTCTACAATAGGACTACTTCGAGAACTCATTTTACTCTCAGCTTCTCTTTCATCTGAAGCAATTGATAATTCAAGACTGGATGTCCCCTTAGTGCGATCTCTTTTATCTTGTTCTTTGTCTCGCAAATTGTCCATCATATCCAGACTGCTGGAGCCATTTTGTAGCTTTCTGTCATTCCCATTAGCTCCAGAGGCCACTTCATGCATCACTCTTCTGTTAATTGAGTCTGTGTTCATAACACCCAAGGTCGAAGTATCATCCATCTTTTTCATATTTATGATGTCATCATCAACCATTTCATCATGTGAATGGCCATGTTTGACCTTCTCAGGTTTCTCGCCGCTCAACTCTTGAGTGTTGGTTTCATCTTTTTCATCGTCACTATCAGTATAATAACTTGCAAGACCCAACAAACCTCCAGGCAAAACTGAACTTGTTTTTCCAGTAAGCTCTTCTGTATTAATCCCCTTAGATTTATCAGGAACAATAACCCTTGGAGAAGGCTGACTTGGTGCCGCTGCAGGAAAAATAGCTTCCAGTAGTTACAAGCCAGTAGTAAAAAAAATGAAAAAGAACAAGCAACCTTCACAGAAAGGCTTGAATTACAAAGCCATAATCAATTAAATAACAAGTTAGTTATTTTCACAACCATACACAAGGCAAAACCGAATAGTAAAGTGCAAGAAAGACTTACCATCAGTTGTTATGTCTTCTTCACCAAGAACCTTTGTGGCTATCTCATCAAATAGGTCATCGGTCACCTGTCCAAAAATAAAAGATTAAATCAACACAGGAAAAAACTCACGAAAGACAGTTCTGCCACAACAGGGAGCATCAAATTTGGGAAACCTTCAATAAAACTTCAGTAAGAACCCTCTTTATTTCTTTGTTAATGGCAGCAGTTCTTGCTGCTTCGACATAGTCCTGCATGTAAATCCATTGAGCAATGTAAATCAACATCCGCCGACTTGACTGCTCAAAAACCGCAAGTTTCATAAAAAGAGATTTATTATAACATATTCGGATACATTAACTAATCCCATACCCTCCAAGGAAACAAAATCAACAGACAAAATGAAGTCATAGGATGATGCAACTGAAGATGAATAGAAAAGAATCAACCTCATCTTCTTCTTCTTCAGCTGACCTGGAAGAGTCTATGCTTTTGCTCTCAGCCTGATCATCTTTCACAACAGGTTGATTACCCATTTCATACTCCATAGACTGAGTTTCTTCCTGATGATACTCATGGGTAGATGTAGCCATAACAGCTTTCTTCTTTATAATTTCTTCTTTGAGCCAGTTAGGAACTGAAGCCTGAGAAAAGGTTTGATAAGCTTATGAAATAATTCAACGGTCACCTGCCTGGTATGTGTAAAGTTCCATATATTTAAGTATTACCTTTTTGGGCCGGTCAGATGAAGAGCTAGCACCATATGCATCAACTGAAAAAGTTGTCGGAGAGACAAGTGAACTTCCATTGCCAGGACCAAATGAGCCACTAACAGACGGCAATGTGGGGTGAAAGTTGGGGCCAGGTATTGTTCCAAAGAGTGGTGCGACCTGTCCAGGAACTGGAGAATGCGTCGATATGGACGGATCAAACTGCCAAAACAGGCAAGTTTAGAAATCAAATCACTGGATATATACTACAAGCCATTACAACCAAGGAGAAACTTTAACCATTTGGTACCTGTGACCCAGAATTTGCAGTCAAAGGGTATATATTACCAGGAGCTAAATGAGGAGCCCAACTATGATTTATGGGCATAGTTGCAGATGACTCCACACCTCTATGATGTCCAGTTGCATCAGGATGGGGATACATGGATGATATGTTTGCCCTAGGTGCGAAATCTAAAGGCTTGTCAGAAAGGTCACCACTCTGATTCTGATATGAGAAGGACCTGCCCAATAAATCTGGCGGATCAACTACTGGCACCATTGGGTGTGCTTGAAGTCCTCCCTGAAGTGCATTGCCAGGCCCAGGAAATGATTTGAATTGCAATTGATTCTGGTTTGTGCCAACCTCTCTACCTATATTTTTACGGATAGTAGTAAATAATCTGCCAGAAAAGTTTTAAAATTGTAGTTGCAATATGTATCCTTTAAGATATTATCAAAAGTAATTATACAGTAACATTAGACCAAGTTTAAACCCACAAAACGAAGAAATGATTATGCCAAAGAGTAAAAGATGGTTGCCAAAAGGCACACATGCTGAGCCTAAAATTGCATTGCTAGGCTCACAATTGGAATGCAATTGCAATTTATTCTGGTTTCTGCCTATCTCTCTACCTTTATTTATATGGATAGTACAGTTCTACAAGGCAATTCCTGTTGTTATACTTACACCTTGAGGTGTTATCAAGTAATAACAGATTAAAATTAGATCAGTCGCCTGACAAAATGAGACAAAAAGACTTGATTTGAATAAGGGAAAAACATGGTTAGCAAAGAAAAGCTACGCTTAATTTCCACCTCGGCTAACCAATCTAATGACATGAAGACAATACCAACGATAAAACATTATGGTGAAAAGCTTCTTAAATCTATGAAAAATAGATCTGTCATAATTAACAAGTATAAATCTGTTTCAGAGGCCACCGAACGTCAAGCTATTTGTCTAGCATATACAATCGATTTCTTAATATCATATTTCCACATCATTGACACCTCAATTCTGAGTATCAGGGCTTCAGATTTATTTTATCTATCATTCAACATATTTGGTTAAATGGATAAATGCTCTCTGAAAGCAAAAAGGTCAAATATTACTATATAAAAGGGCAGGAAGAAACACAATGTACGTGCAGTTGCGCGCAAGTAACTTAAGATGATTTCCGATCAGATTCTGTAAAAAAACATTACATAAACTAATAGATTCTTAGCTCCTTTGGCATATGACTACCATCATAAAAAATATTACTAATCCGAAAATCCGAATGACTAATACATTAAAAAATCATGCACACAAAAGATTGTGAAGAGGAAGAAAAGTATTTCTTAATATGTACTATCACTAAAGTACATGAATTATTAATAAAGGCCGAGTGGCATGGACAAAACAAAAACAGCTAAGACATACTATACAGGCTCATCGACACAAAATAAGATCACAGCTTAGAAACCCACAAAGAAGAACATGTTAGCAAACTTTTCCCTCGCCACACATAAAAACTTGATGATTTAAATCATCTGCATGGCACCAGTTCGTGAGTGGTAACGTAATATTCAAGAGAGATGGGATTAAGAAACAGGGTTCGAGGAAAACAACTCTTTAACACATTTTCTTGAGACTTACTGAAAAGTTACCTGCAACAGAAGAATAACTAGAAGGTACCTCCTGCTGATGAACCGTAGCTTTTGATTCATCCCCCAACGATCCATCTTTAGCCAGATGATTGGCCGAGCTGAAAGTGACCAACCCATATTGATGATCACCTGGTATATTGTTTGATTGTCCATCCCGGACACAAACTCGCTGGTTTTCAGTTCCATATGAACTGTGAGGGTACGCAACTAGATTTGACCCAGACTTCGTTTCAAGATGCTGGGTGTCAGCCCCAAGTGCATATTGATCATTGATCTGAGTTTGCAACTCTGTCCTTAGACCCTGCGGAAAGGGTACCTGTTGCTGCTGGTTGTCCATTGCAGCTTTCGCAGTCGCCCATGCCCTCGCTCTGGCTGCCCAATCATCCTGATTACTTTGCCCTGCAACTTTAATTAGCATGATAGGCCACATATATCTATTATATCCACATTCAAAACATCCTTTTTATAGGAGATTAGCTAAGTTTAAAGAGACAACAGGCACATAACGCGGTGACAACGTGCCAAAACAGCATTGTTACATATCTCATGCCTTATTTGTTTATCTTTGTAATCAACAGTAAACTAGGAAATTTCTTCACGGTCTCCTAAATGAATATGTAGGACAAAAATCTAAACTTTCACTTAATCAGTATGTCACTTCTGCCTTCAAAATCAAATTTAATACCAAAATCTCACATAGACAGAAATAAAAATTGTGGCGATGAGATGTGTCAACCAACCTGGGTATTCATATCCTTGGTGATGCGTCCAATTTGGATTTCCCCATTCCTGAAGCATAAATAGATAGAAGTTTAGGCGTTTTTACAATGACATACCCACAAGCTAGTAGTGTGTCAAAATGAACATCCATCATCAGGAAATTGACAGTTGAAAATCAAATATTAAGAAAAACAAAAACATAATGCAAATCACAGGTACAATACTAAGCTGCATATTAGTACTTGTCCAGGGAGTTCAGATGGAAAACTATCAGCTGTACCCATTTAAAACTTCTGTTTTACTTGAAAATTCATCAAAGAATTATCATATATGGAGTGCATTCTCCAGTTGAGAGAGATTACATAATGCTGAGAGAAATAGTACACCAGTTATGTAATAATCCGGCAGATTTATCAGCTTAATGACACTGAAACAAAGTGCTGGCAAAAAGTCTACACACAAAATTATAACTAGACTCATATTAACTGAGGAATAAGAACGTTGAACTTCTCTCCATGACGAAATAAAACACCCAATGCTAAGAAGGTAAAAGACTTACACGCAGTTCAAGACAAAATTCGAAATAATGATTAGGGCGAAATAGTTCATACCTGATGACCATCAAAATAAGGTTGAGGAGGAACCTGATACGGAGGAGGGGGGAGTGGAGGATGCATATGAGGTCGATTCGGGGAGGGAAATTGGTGAGGAGGATAATGCTGATTAGGATACTGCGGCGGAGGCGGTGGATACCCCTGGGGAGCGTGATTCTCCGTCGGATGCGGACCCCACTGATTCGGCGGATACGGATTCTGCATCCCGGGAGGCGGCGGCGGAGGCTGGGACGTCGGCTGGTAATGGTTCTGGCCGGGATACCATTGAGCTTGCGGAGGAGCAGGCGGATGTTGATGCTGTAATTGGTCTTGCTGGAAGTCCATCGTGGATGAAGGAGGCGGAGGAGGCCTGACGTTGGTGTTGTATCTCTGGTAGGCGTCCATCAACTTCTTCGTCGTCGATACGGAGCTTTAATTAGGGTTTGAGATTGTAAGTTGCTGATCAGAACGCGAGGAGTGAGGATGGAGAAGGAGAAGAGAAGTTTAGTTTAATCACGGTTAAGTCCCTGTAGTTAATTATCATAACATTTTTATTTATTTTTTTGGTTCTGTGGTCAAAGGGCAACTACTCACATAAAATAATGAAAAAAATTTAAAACGGCTCTGAACTATCGTCACTTACTCAATAGCGGTGATAACTATCACGATTTTCAAAAAGAGTGAAATGAAAAATACAAATAGACTGATTTTCTAAAATAAAATTCACTAATACGTTCCAAAACTAATACTATTATAAGGCTTAGATTTGTGTGTGAAAATTACATTGTTTGATTATCAAAAGACATCATTTTCTTTATGTGCATGAAACGATATTATTTATTTTTATAACCAGATGAAATAATTTTCACACATAAATCTAAGTCTTGTAATAATATTATTTTTGGAATATAATGATAAATTTTATTTTAGAAAATCAGTTCAATTTTTTTCCAACGCACCCTATTTGAAAATTGTGGTAGTTCTGATCGCAATTGAGTAAGCGGTGATAGTTCAGACTCTCTTTTGAATTTTTCCCCTAAAATTAAAGATGAAACAAAACTATTTAATAAAATATCTCAAAAGAGATATCAGATATCACATTTTACTGTAAATGATCCATCGTCGAGTAATAAGTTATCTGACGAGATAATATAATTCATTTATTTTTTAAATTGCCCTTTTTTCAATTTTTATTTTGAATTAATCGCGGTATGGAATGTCACTGGTTTGATGAAGACCAATCACGATATGAAGTTATGATTGTACAGTGAGTTAGTTTATTGTCTATTCATATATCCGTTCGATGCACATGTAGAAGAATGCCAATTTCAAACTGATATGAGAAAAAGACCGCTAGCACATAGCTAGTTTCAAATAGTGATTGGATTAGTGTGAGAGGATACAATTATAAATCTCTCTGCCAACCACCTCATCGGCTCCATTCCCCTGCAACTCGATCTTTACGCCTACTTGAATGTGGCAAATTGCACACAAATGAGTTATCCGATCAAATTCATAACGTGTAGGAAGAAGGCTGATGAGCTTGATCATTATATTAACTTTTTTATTATGGTCATGGATCGCACACCCTCTCCATCTTGATAGTGAAGACAGACTCGTTGCGGGCCAGCTCGAGTGTCTCACCAACATATTTCTGCTTATGCGGTACCATTACGGCGTGAATCTTGAAATTGGTGTTGTTAGACAACACCTAACTATCAGACCAACACCCTCTTGATTATCAAATTTACTATTGTGTGCATTTGATCGAGAGTTTGAGAGAAAATGGCGATGGAGGAGGAAGAAAACCATTATTTGAGACTTGTTACGCGTAAAAGATAACCGTCATTTCATAGCGTTGTTGACACTTAACAATTAATCATCATTTCATAAGACAGTTGGTCTTCTTCCGGTACAAGTTTGAAATTAGTGTTTGTTCACGTGTGCGATCACTGTCCAACCGTGATTTCATATTGCAATTGGGCTTCATCACACTTGTTGTTTCATGCCAAGGTTGACCGAAAGTAGATCATTTCAGAAAGCTTTTTGAAATTGAAGTCATTCAGAAAACTTATCTTTTCGAAAAATTGTCAATTTGAACAAAACAAATAATAAATATTTCATATAGTAGGTTGACTTACGTTGGATTATCAAAATCATGACTCATAAGTATATTTTTATAAGTCACAGTCGGAATATAATCCAATTGAGTCAGATGAAATTCAATGTTATCAGAACTGATAGTTCGATCTGAGACACGTGATGAAGGCTAAGGCATGAATGTAGAAGCAACATCGATCTAGGATACGTAGTGGAGGCTGAAGACACGAATAGATATATTTCAAATATGAAACACCCTACAAAGCGGCAAGTGAGGCTCAATAGGTACGAATAAACTGAATGAGTCGAAGAAATTGGATTAGTGATTGTGAATGTGGGGGAGGACGAAAATTGATTTATATATTAAAGTATGATTTACAATTTAAAATTTTGAGTTATAATGAAATATAATCTAATTGAACTGAACGTAGTTATAGTTAGTTCATCAATGAGAAGAGTAGCAGCGTTGGTTTCATGTTTGATGATTTGCTGTTTCTTGGAAGAAAGATCGTGTTAACGACGAGCCATCAGAGAGAATTATCAATCTGTGCGGTTCAATTCGTTATCCGGTTTGATTTTTCTAGTTCGCATTATCGAGCAATTCGGTTCGGTCGGTCTGACTAAGAGTCTCACTTCTAAAACGTCGACGTTCACACGTTTGAACGGCGCAAATTAGATGGTTTTTTGTTTTCATCGAACCGTCAAATAATTCGGCGAGGTCGGTCGGTCACCGGTCCAATTCGAAAATTACCACACGGCCGTTCTTGCGTGAGGTGTCGTGTTCGAGTGACACACAGGAAGCTCGCGTGACCGTCAGATTAACCGCCAACTGAAAACCTCACGCTACAACCTTCGCAACCTACTAAATGACAATAATACGTTCTAATATTTCGCATGGAGGACTTTACTTAATTCTTTTTTATTTATCATTTAATTACGAT
Organism: Kalanchoe fedtschenkoi; assembly: GCA_002312845.1. Lineage (NCBI taxonomy): Eukaryota > Viridiplantae > Streptophyta > Magnoliopsida > Saxifragales > Crassulaceae > Kalanchoe > Kalanchoe fedtschenkoi. The sequence goes on along the minus strand of NQLW01000034.1, from coordinate 601,759 downwards.
TTATTTTTCTGATTAATTATTTAATAATTTTAATACATATTTAATAATAATAGGGGAAAAATTCAAAAGGGATTCTAAACTATCACCGCTTATCCAATTGCGATCAGAACTACCACGATTTCCGAAAAAGGCGCGATGAAAAAAATTAGACTAATTTCTAAAATAAAATTCACCATTATATTTCAAAACTAATATTATTATATTACATCGTTTGGTTATCAAAAGACGTCATTTTCTTTATGTGCCCGAAATAATATAATTTATTTTGATAACGAAACAATGTAATTGTCACACACAAATTTAAGTCTTATAATAATATTAGTTTAGAAATGTAATGATAAATTTTATTTTAGAAAATCAGTTCAATTTTTTTTTTCATCGTACCTTTTTTGGAAATCATGATAGTTCTGACCGCAATTAGATAAGTGTGATAGTTCAGGGCATTCTGGGTTTTATACCTTAATACTATCACATACTTTATAAAATTAATTATTTTATTATTAATTTTAAAAAAATTCTTATACATCAATAAATCAACATATTTTATTTATTAGATTTTAATTTTATTTATAGGAGTGTAAATGTAAATGTAGAAACAAATGACGAGTGGACCGACTTCGACTCTATATTATTCATAATAAATTCTCATTCAAATTATTGAATAATTGGTTTTCTTTTTGCCACCGTAGACGGCGTCGAGAGATGGCGGTGTCGATCGGCAACCTAGCGATGGTGTTCGACGCTGTCGTCAGTGTTTCCCGGATCGCCGCCGCGGATCGGAAGCTGGCGCGACCGGTGGTGGTGGGCGATGGCGTGGCCGTCAACGCCAGCCTCCCGAAACGCGACTTCTACCAGATCATCGCCAACACGTACGCTGCGATCGGGATGAAGCGATTCGATTCGGAGGAGAGAGGTCGGAGGAAGCGGGAGCGAGTAGCTGGCCGCGGGAGACGGAGGTCGAAGACGAACTGGATTGATTTTGCGGAGTCGAGTGACGAGGAGGGGTACGAGAGTGGGTACGAGGAGGAGGAGGAGGAGGATGATTGGGACGAGGAGATGAGGAAGAGGATGAAGGAGATGGAGGAAAGGCGGGAGTTGGAGAAGAAGGCGGAGGATTTGCAGAGCAGATTGGTTGAAAACGGTGAAGAGAGTGTTGAGGAGAGCGAGGAAGAGAAGAGGATGAGGGTCAAAAGAGAGCTTGAAAAGGTCAGGTTCTTGAAATCCATATTTAGCTGTAACTGTTGCTTGATAGAACAAGAATTTTTTCTGACTGATGGAGTGATTAGATTGGGTTTGGTGGTGTTGGTTTCAGGTTGCAAAGGAGCAAGAGGAGCGCAGGGCGACGGCGAAGCTGATGTTTGACATAGGGCAGAAGGCATATGGGAGAGGAATGTATGGGCGCGCCATAGAATTTTTTGAAGGCGCACTTACTATCATTCCGAGGTCGACTGTGTTTGGTGGAGAGGTCCGTTGGGAATTGCTTGAACTTGTTGTTTTGGGTTCTGCAGTGTATAGACTTTATTACTTATTGGGGGCTGTGTGCTTGTGTGGTTCTCTGTTAGATTCAAATTTGGCTGGCGATGGCTTATGAGGCCAATAATCGACATGGGGATTGTATTGCTTTGTATCGGAGCCTGGAAGCGCAGCATCCTAGTTTTAGTATTAGGCGGCAAGCTTCTGAGCTTAGGTATATCTTGCAAGCACCTAAGCTGAAAATATCTCAGGATGAGATGGTGACAATTCCTCTAATTGGTTCTAGCTACGACAGGTATGGCTAGTAATGCTTGCTTTGTTGTTTCTGCACATTTTGTGAACACATTACTTATTCTATTAAATATGTTTGGACGAACTGTTCTGTACTTAATCATAGGAATTTCAGTTTGACCTGTTGGAAAACTTAAGAAAAGGTTGTAGTAAAGAAAAATAAATGGTAGATTGCATGTTTAGAAATGGGAAATTCATTTGATTGCTCATTTCGTCCTAGAGATTTCATATTTGTTAGAAGCTAGAAATGAAGCTCAGTGGACACAAGAGCATATATCCATAGATACTTGATTTCTCAGAAGCGGGAAAGGTCATTTTCCGTGCTTCTAGCTGATATATTTACTGTCACTGCAGTTATGCGGCAACGTGGAGTGACAAAAACAAAGACATTGATAAGAAAAAATCAGACACGGTAACCAGTGAGCTCCCATCGACAAAAAACTACTTGGCAGATTTCCATCCTCCTGAAGGATTCGAGAAGAGTCAAGCTTTCTGGGCCACTATAACATTGTGGTTCTGTTTGATTTCAGCTGCATTCCTTCTTCAGTAAACTTGTGCCCTACAAAATCGCCAGCATTATGATTCATCATCATTCAGGTGTTAGTATAGCGCATACCTTTGTGGTTCTTGGTATATTCTTCATTGTTGAAAAAGAAAATGTTAGAATTGTTTACTTTGTATATCTTATCTGGAGCTCCAAAGCTATGTTGTATATAAGCTCTAGATCTCCACAGCTTTGTTGTATATAACTTCAGAATAAGTGATTAAATGATTGGCAATAAGAGACTTTAGGACAAACAAGAGCTTAAGTAAAAAATTGATTAACCGATTGATTCGAATTCAATTGATAGGTTTGGTTTGGAGAGCTAGTTGTACAATTTCAATTTTTGAAAAACCCACTACTAATAGTTTGGTTAGACTTTTAATTTTTTCAAATCGAATTACTTCACTATATTTTAGATCATACATAAATTTAATTGAATACATAATATAAATTCGTATCTTACCATTATTATTTATATAAAATGTCTCCTATTTAATACATAAAATGGTAAATAAGTTCATGAAAAGATTTGATTTTTAAAGCTAGGAATTTATATTTCGAACCAAACCAAACCTTTGACCATGCCCCATGATCAGTCTGGAAATTTACTCCTATAAAAGTGGAATTGGAAGGGAAGTAACAAGGGATGGTAGAAAGAGACACAAATGATCCAAATAATTCGAGATAAATTAACAACTTTGTTAATTTGGGATTTAATTTTGTTAATTTATATATTATATGTCAGAATTTAAAATAAGTCAGCACTCTATAATTTATTGAGAAGGATGTAGTTTAATGTGGAATATGATGTGGATTTAACTATAATGGGAGAAAATTAGTTGAATGTAGAAGAAATCTGAAGAAAAGGTTGTCGTGAATAAAGATTTTATAGTGATCATAAATGGAAGTTTTTTTCTTAAATTAATCCTTTCGCTAAATTATTTTTTTGACTGGGCCTTCTTTTAATAAATTTTCTAAAAGGTCTAAATGAGACCAACCGCCATTCCATACGACTTTATTAAATCCAACCATAATTTCAAACCGTGTCTGAAAACTGACTGAGCTTGCTGCTGACTATGTAATTCAATCAGCGTACACGTGGCAGAACCGCTGTTACAAATCGTGTCTGGACTAATTCCAATCGTGGTTTCAAAAGACAGTTGGTTTTTGACTCCAACCGCCTTATCAAACCGTGGCCGGACTAAAACAGATATTCAAAAGTAAATTTCCGTACCATTCCCCTGCCCAAGTATACATGTGAGATGCGCTTATGTAATACATAGATTGAAGACTTCCTCTCCTGTGTAATAGAAAGCAGCAGAACAAACAGAAGGATTAAGCTTTATACCATTTTCCTAGTCATCCATCATATTCATTCTCCACAACCATCCGCTTCATCTGCCAGGGGCCAAGCCTCACCATAACATATTCCTAGTCATCTTCTTCAAACTCCACAACCATCCGCTTTCTCCGCCAGGGCCCAGCCCCATCATTCTCTGGCAACCCCACAGGTGTCGCATCGTCCTCTGAATCCTCCAGCAGCTCTTCATTCATCACACCAGTGATGTTGTCTTCAGCTCCTTTCACAACTGAATTAGGAACTGATTTCGTGCTGTCAGGAGAACCAATCAGGCTATGTTCAGAACCATCCCTGCAAAATATTTCATATCTCAGAATGTTACTTGATATCCAAGTAGACTACTTTTAGGACAGAATATATGAGGAGACCTTTTTTTCTTCAGACTTGTGATGCTAACAATTTCCAATGTGTCCACTCGAAATTATGACAGAAAAACAGAATCCTCTTCATACAACCCTTATATCTCTATTGGTTTTATATTGTACTGTTATCAATCAGAAAGGAAAAATTGGCGCAACAATATTTTTGAATCCTGAACTCTTCATTTGTCCAATTATTCCTGGTGCTTTTACCATGTTTTCCATTTTTAGCGTATCACCAAATATGAATCCAAAAACTGTCAATGAGTTACAGACTACATTAACATAAACAGAATTGCTTGCTTTTCATAAGCAGTGCTCAACCAGAGTTATTTAAGTCTCTTTCATGAATCAAAAATCAAGAGACGATGGATAATGAATCAACCTCTAACACGTTGGTAGAATAAACTACATTTATTGCCCTCCAGAGCGGTATGGAGAAAGTACTTACATTACAGATTCATCATTAGAGCTTCCATCCAAAAGTTCTGCTGAGGCATTCTCCAGTATAGGCTCGTCATTAACCACCTGCTTAATCTTCTTTCGGTTCCTAATAAATTTCCAAATTTATTATTCGAGTTAGTTTACATCTTAAATGCTAAAGAAAATTCACAAGTGAGCCCAATAAATAGAAACCTCCGTACAGAGACAAATTCTTACTTTCACAAAGTACTTAACTAGTTATATAATGACTCCGGACCTTTTCTTTTGAACTCAAAACTAAAGCACTTTATTTTTAAAAAAATTTCCTTTATAATTTATTAAATTTATTACAAACACCATACAATATTCGAACACTGAATATGAGGAATATCAGAAATCACCCATCACCCTCTAAACCACCGGATTACACCCATGATAGCAAACTCAAGCACGACAAGGGTAAATTTACATCTAAAAGTAACTAGACTAAATTATTATGGCTGAATATAAAGTTCAAAAGTACAAGCCCCAAAGGTTTAAGTTGAATTGATGAAGTGAATACTAACCTATTCCTAAATGATTGCAACGTCTCCGCATCAGAGAACGGTTCATCATCAGAGCCGTAGTCACTGCATGGCTCAACAATTTGGCGACCCTTCCCTAACTTGTGCACTGTAGATGTAAATAGGCCCAGTTGCTTGAGCTTACGAGACACTTGTGATGCTGTAAATGTGCCATTATTATCCAATGCACTTGCAATCATGTAGCTGCACCTTCGTTGGCCTTTGAACCTATATGAACAAGGACCCAGCATGTAAGGCACTTTTCTACACGAAAAGAACAGCACACATGATTATTGACCAAAAAGGCAATGGATAGGCACTTACTGCTCATATAGTGTTTTAATCTTCTCCTCTTGATCTTTGCTAAAGGCTCGTACACGTTTTCTGGTAGGCCTGCAAAGAAGCATAATTAACAATCAAGTTTGGCCTACCTAAATTCCAAACACGGAATAGTAACACCACCTAGAAAGATTAAAATCATTATGTGAATAATCAAATTGGCAGAATTTTTCTTAACCAAACAAGAAGTTTGTTCAGTATTGTTTGACCCTCAGTGTTCGGGAATTCTTTCCGAATAATGCAATGAGCCAACTGCACAAAGAACAGTAAGTGGTTGATGCAAACACTGCAAGCACTTACAATTCTCTTCGAAGTGTGAGACTTTCGCCCTCATGATTAATGTTACTGGAAGGATCGCTTTCTTTTACAGCTCCTTCCATTTTGCTATCAGTATGATCAGAAATCTTCCTGGATCTTTTCTTCGATCGAACAGAAAAACCAAGCTTTTTAAGCTTAGTAGATACTTGCGCTTGCGAAATATTTCCATCTGAATCTAGGGCATTTGCTATAAGTTCAGTGCAATGTGGATCATCTTTGTACCTAAACAATGAAGTTTGCCAGGAGCTTCAATCAATAATGGATGAAGGTACGAAATTCAAACTTTCATTTTAAGCAGCAAACCGATCACATACTAAGTAATATCATTCAGATAAACACATACCAGTAACATCAAAGCCTTGAACTAACAGTGACAGTGCCATTAACTCACAAGTCACAACACCCATACCTTTCGTACAGATTCTTGATTCTATCCTCCATTTCGCTATTGAGTACAAGTCTTTTCTTTCTCTTAGAAAGCTTCCCTGTTTCCAGATAAGTAGCACGTATCCCACTGTAAAAGCAGATTAATGAGCAGCCAAGATCTAAGAACATTCCAATAAAATATTATATACCCTTGATGATACAAACTTGCTACCTGTCTGCAGTTTCTTCCCTTCCAACTTCAGTGGCAGAGTTCGACCTGGCATCATTTCCTGTTTCATCAACTCTGTTACTGTCATGAGGCATGACAAAATCAGCCTCGTCATCACCAAGCGCATCAGCAATACTACGCCGAAGCCCTTGTAGGCCAAATTGTTCATTCCCAGAAGCGCTGCCACAGTTATTAGTTCCATCCCTAAATTTAGAGAGCTCGTGCAACATTGAATTGCAACTGATATAATTGCATTCCCTGCGTGTCTTCCAATATAGGATTTCCACAAAAAGAAGAGGTTGGCTTTTCATTTTCCTTAGCATTCTTCTAATCAAGGTTGTCAGGAATTGGACAATATTTTCATGATCCTTGCAAGGACATGACTTCTGCTCCGCCAGAATTTTGTAAAATATCATGAGGAATGATAACTGCAGGGTCAAATCATTAGATTAGTCAATTTGCATGTGAAGTCGCTTGACACAATTATTTTGCTGAAGGACATTACCTGATACAGCATTGGAGAAAGCTCCAGATCTTCGCAGATTCTCCTCAACATGCAAACAATGTAGTAGTTTATTTTGACTGAATTGTTTTTATAGAAGCTGAGCAGCCAACATAAATTACGAATGATGTTTTCATTTGCAAAACCAGAAACCAAAGTAGAAATCTTGAAGTCAACTTCAGTAGTTGAGACTTGCTCCTCTTCACTAGAGGAGTTACTATGTTCGCCCAAATGACAATCGGAATTAGCATGATCATGTTTAGGATCAACATGTGGCAATTCACTCTCACAATTTATTTTTTCTGATGCTGGTGATTCAACTACACTTTTTTCTCCTTCCTTCATCTGACCCTCGTTCATTTGCTCTTTATTTGAATGGTTCACTTCTGCAGATTGGTCATTATTCAAAACATTCATGTCACGGCCGACACCATCCTCAACATTTAACCTGTCATCAGCTTTTTCATTTTTCTGATGTATTTTTGGCCTTCCCTTTCTTGTCTTTCTCGAAACCTGGAGAATGAAAAGGCTTCCGTTTTTAATTTTTTTGTTTTCTATTTTTAAAAAAATACGCAAATTGAGGTAGTCAGGTCAAAAAGAAAAATAAAAAGAAAAAGATATGATAAGGGATATAGTCAAAACTACAAGAAAGGGGCTCAAATATTTCTAATCTCTGAGTCTTTACTTAAATCGATGTTCGCTGAACACATCGAAAGAACCAGTGAGTGTGCATCGCCTACAGAAATGCCCTCCACATTTTCCAAAATATATAATTTTAAATTAACACCAAGGTATTGTACCCAATTCCTACCTCCATCCTAACCAATTATATTCCAAACCAACGTAGGGTTAGTTTGGCTACATTTTTTCAGTATTTCATTTTGTAATCCTATTTTTTATAAATTTACTATGTTGGTTTCTGCTATTTGGGGTACAGGTTTGTTCATATCTAAATTTATGGTGTCGAGTGTCGACTTTACAATTATATCCCGAGATTCCAGACACGTGAATTTGAAATGACTGCATACATGTGAATTTGAATCTGATAACAGGTTTTATATTTGTAAAATATTGAGGAAATAATAGAGGAGGCTTAGAGCTGACTCTGACACTATAAAGATGTTTAGGCTCCTATCACAACAACAGAGTTGTGTAGGCTGTTTAATTGTCTAATGGTCCTCAATTTCAAGAGATGGCCATAGAGCAGGAAACTAAAATGTACTTGACAAACAAAATCAGTTTCAGGCCTACAGTGATTGACAGATTGATGGGCATCAGAGTCAAATGTGATCTAACTATAGACGGAACATACCCTTAGTGTGCCGTCAGCTTGGAGTTTCTCCAATACCCGTACAATAACATGTAGCATTTCCACCAAATCCGAGAGATCACTGAGATATACATGCAGACCAATTAATACATGTATATACTTCATACTTTGCATGCAGTCATAGTATAATTAGCATGTACTGTATCCAGACACCACATGTATACAATGAGTCAAATCAGCTTTAATAATTAGGGTTCTACCTTTTGGGTTGCTTACAAACATCAAAACTCTTCATAAGGCACAGTACAAACTGAGTCATTCCCTGATCAGTTTGATCATAAAACAACTTGTAAAGGAGAATACGGGCAGTATGGCTCTCCCTGGAGCCATCTGGAGACAGTTTGAAGACCATATCAAGCATATGAATCTGCATTAGGCAATAAACTCTTAAATGGAAATTATAGCAAATAAACAAACTATCAAAATTGGTAGACAAGTATCATGTTCACACTGCTAAGTATAATTAAAGAAGAATGTTAGCCCTGATGAAGTATTCACATGATAGCATTTACTGATGAGGAAATCAAACAATGTCAATACACCTTGCCATCTAATCCATTCTGATTGGTGTATATATAAATCATGACTGCAATTATGAATTAATTAATATTGGACAAGAAAATTCTAATCAATGAGCAAGAAGTTTGAACAATAAAATTACCAGAGTTTTCATCACAGAACCAGCTGCAGACAGAAATTTGTAGTTTTTAGTTTCCTTCAATCCCTCAAATGCTTGACGCCATTTGGAAATCACTAATAGAAACATTGACTCGTTCATTGATGATGCAATTGGCCCACATATATTACCATCAAACAATGTGCTGTCACCATCTGTATCAGTTGAACCATCACAAATTTTACTTTCTTCCTCAATCTGTATAAGAGCAAATGCATAGAATGTCACTTAAACAGTGAGAATTCTCGAGAGATTACATATGATAACTACTTTCAACATAGAAATAAACTAAACAGCATCGTTGAGTATTAATGAGTACAGATTAAAAAATCGAAGCACACTAGTTACAACTCACAATCACCTCCTCTATTTCGTTTCAGATGGCCACCATCTAACTAAATAAATAAAGGAATCATATGAAAGTATTAAGTTCTAGCTTGTTTACAAATGATCTACATACAACTAACCTTAGTACTCAACAAATTGTGATACTGGAATGATGTAATGAATTGGGCTACTCCAAAGAAAACAGCAACATCAGAGTTTTCTATAGCATGGTGTTCTTTTTCAATGTCTTCGCGAATGGACTCCATCAGCACTACAAAAAAAGAGAACCGAATGGTATACTCATCAGAGAACAAAAAAAAATAAAGTAGAGGCCTGCTATCTCTGCATCATGCAAAGACTTTTTACCATTGTATCCGCCTTTCAGAAACTGTTTCACAAAATCATGGAGGGACCTCAGAATCCCATGCTCTGTGGAAGGCAATATACTAGGGTCCCAAGCAGGTCTTTTTGATGAACCACGTATAGCTTTATTTTTATTTGGCTTCGATTGGCTGACATGGGAAGTTGGAACTGGGGTTCCAGTTCGCAAGGATTTTGACCCATCCTACATTTTATATGTTAGTTAGTAATATTTGACATTCTTCACTGCTATAGGCCAGAAAGATTTCTCACCATTGTATATCGGGTAAATGTGCCAGTGAATTGTGAATGACGACCAAAAGTCCTCAGCCTCGAGATGCTCTGCTTCTTCTCGTCATGAAGAGTGAACTTTAGGCTATCCAAAATATAATTTGCACTTGGATCTGCCTAATAATTGATTAACACAATATTGAGCCAACCCAATAGTATTTTCCGTGAACAGGTAACTACTACTACTTTGACGACTTTATAAGCCATCAAGAATACATATTATAAGAAATATTGGAGGAAAGAACTAGAAGTCAAGGACAACAGAAAACAACTCAATCAATTGAACTGATGAACGTTCGGGGCACGTGGAGATAATAATCGCCGACATAGAATTTCAAAAGAAGATCAAATAAGACGATCCTTTTGGTTGTCGTGTCATTTCACATTTCAGACCCCTTAAATTGTTTCAAATTCAACAAGATAACCAAGACCAAAAAGGATCATACTGACCTGTGAACATATCTTATATGCTTTGGCAACCATCTCAGGATCTTGACCCATGAATATGTAATGAAATGTTTCTAATATCAGTAAATTGTCTTGACGAAGTAAGCCCTTAGAACCTTCAACATGCTGGGCCAAAACTATAATTAGGTCCATCACATTCTCGTCAAACAGCAGTTTAAGAAACCTGTCCCTCAGAGATACAATTTGAGAGGCTGAGCCACCCAACTTCTGTTGTAAAGTAATGTGCTGAATAGCTAGCAAGTTACGGAATAAGGTAAGCACCAGTTGAACCAGCTTCCAGTCCTCCTCAGTGAAAGCCCCACTGTTAGCGGTTAAATTACGTCAAATGACAGCCATAAAAGTCAATAATAGCTTAATATAAGAAACAGCACTACTAAGCAAACATTTTTTAGCCATAAAAACAAACCAATTCAGCAACTACTCTTTGAAGATCAAATTCCGCTGACATGTATGTACTACTTTAACAAAATCTTGTTGTTTTTTCTACAATACAGATCACGAGATATGTATGGAAAAAAGTGGTAGCAACGATTCTATTGTATCTACATTTACAAAATCGCGGGGTATCAGAATTTGAATTGAGAAGCACTTGACAAATACTTGTTATCTCAAGGGCATTATGTTAATGATGGAAAAAAGACAGTATTGCCTACAAAAGACAAATAAAACATATGTAAATTCATTGATTCATTTATACTAAACAGAAGCTATAAATTCACAAGCTAAGCAGCTCAAAATTCAGTGGGCACGAACACTATTACTTCAAGTTTGAATGTGTATATTTGGGAATTAGTGGGTATTATTGCACTTCTTAGGTCACAGGGACCATTCCGCCTTTGCCCTCAAACACCAGTCTTTGATCAGAATCATAGCTGGTCTTTCGGGGGGACAAGATTTTATCATGACTGTGAAAAGACTGTAGTCTTATTTTTTCTGCAACTAGACCGATGTCTTTATTATACTGCGGATGGTTGATTTAATTTTTGAGTTATAGTTGGGATCATATGAATACCTATTTTCTGTGAACAGTCTTCCACATCATTCAACAATTCAGCTATTGGATGTGAGAACAAGGAAATAGACAAGAAATAACAGAGAAAAACCTTTCTAAGTTGTGTAGTGGATTCTCCAAAATTGAGATGGTGACGGGAACAATATGGCTGGTTGTAATTGAGGACTTTAACTGCCATAAGTACTCTATTTGCTGGGGGATTTCATTGGAAGTGGGGTCAATAGGGATTGTGAGAAACACCAAAATTTTCACTGCAAGGAGAATGAAAGACCAATCAATTCACATATGTCAAAGGAAAAGCAAAATTTGAATAGATATATAAATATTAGGGCAAAGAGACGCATACCAACATTCAATACCAAGTTGTAGTCATCATGGTAGTTTTCAATAATGGGAATCAAATCCTTAGCCACAATGTTCCATTTGCTAACTTGCATGAATACTTCTCTGGTCTGTGGATCATCACGCCTCAAAAATCTCATGAGATCTTTCAAATTTTCTGCAAAATAAAAATAAAATCAAAATAAGATAAGGAGATGCAGAAGAAGAAAAGGCAATAAGCTTTTCAAACAGCCTTAGAACTGCAAACAACAGATAAGATGGATGAATTTTAGGCAGTTGCATCACACGCTGAGTTTATGTAATATAGCAAAACCTACTCTACCCTGTTGAACTGCTGAACTATCTCCTCAATAAAAACAAATTCAGGCATAGCAGCACAGGATTCAGTCATACACATTACACACAACATTCACAGAAAGTGGTGGGGAGGGACACACCTAAACAGTGCTGGCTCTTAGTGTATCCCACCTTATTTCCCTCATCATCCTCTTCAGTTGATCCCAGCCCAGCACAAATCATTGACAATCCTTCCAGATCCATTAAACCCGCAGCTGGATTCACTACAACAAAAAGGGTAGATAGTGATGGACAATTCTTCCCAAAGAGTCGTAAAAAACAATGATTTGTAGAAATTCTATTCTTGAGCGCTTTGTTTTTATTTACAAACTGTAGAGCAAATTATTACATTTGATGGATGATTCTTCCCAAAAAGTGGTCAAGAACTAATGATCATTTCCAATCACCCCAACTGAAGATAAATACATAATCCATCAAAAAAACCAAAAAATAGTACCAGAAGATTATAAGCAAAGTGTGACCTCCATATCAAGATTAAGTTTTTCTTTTATTTTTCGAGAAGCAGATAGATCACATAAGCCTCTACACACTTGTCATCTCAAACTCACACATATACTACATCATTACCTTTCTCATCAGCGGAAAGCCCAAATGCACAGTGAAACCATACATACAAAGAGAAGAAGAAAAAAAGGTAAAACTGGAAAGTCCTGGCTTATGACCACAGCAACTACGCAATCCACTCATTCTCATCAACTTCATACACGATAAACCGCTGCCCCATTTGCCGCGAAACATTTGAAATTGGCAATAAGTTATAAGAGGTGAAGAAGCATATTTTGCAGGAATCAAATCTCAAATCCTTTGTCTACAACAAGACTACAGCATAAAACTACCTCTACAGAACTCTCAAGTATCCAAATCAAGCGGCGGCGACGCTGCTGCTAGGCTGGGAGGAAGCGGGCGAGGCGCGCTTTGAGCGGAGCGGTGTGCGTCTGATGTGGAAATTGATAAGGCGTGGAGGCCTGATTTACGGCGTATTTATATTTTATTTAATTTTTATGGAAATAGAAAAGAGTTGGCGCGTAGGCATGTATGGGCGGGAAACGGGAATCGGTGTTTCACAGTGTCATTATTATCATTTTTCAATCTATTAAAAAAATTTGGTAAACTAAAAAAAAAAAAAAACATATAACTCATTTTTAAATTAAGTATCAAATTTTTTAATTTTAATATCGAATTTTTTAATTATTTAATATAAGTGCTATAAACTCAATGAAATGATAAAATTTTAGGGAAAACTACAGAAAGGGGATATGAACTACCAGAGTTTTACAAATTACGGGTGTAACTACCATTTTTTGCAATTTGCAGGTTTTTCAGTTTTGGGACTGTTTTGTAAATAAATATTTTTCAATCAAGTCCAGATCTAATTTAAACTAATTACAAACTCACCCTCAACAAAACTAACATAACCACTCATTCATTAAATTTGTTCAACCGTTAGTATTAACTTCATCTTAATCTACACTTGCTTACATTAACATGGGTAATTTAGGTTAGATTAGTTTTGTTGAGGGTGAGTTTGTAATTAGTTTAAATTAGATCTGGACTTGATTGAAAAATATTTATTTACAAAACAGTCCCAAAACTGAAAAACCTACAAATTGCAAAAAATGGTAGTTACACCCGTAATTTGTAAAACTGTGGTAGTTCATACCCCCTTTCTGTAATTTTCCCAAAATTTTAATGAAAGTATGAGGATTGATGAATAATTACACATCAACCTTCATACTTCCATTAAATTTATATAAAAAAATAAATTTTGTGTCTGATATATTTATGTAAATTTTAAAATTATAGTTAAAGAGTTGGATACCCAAATTTATTTTCTCATTTCATGATAATTGCTTCTTTCTAATTAAGTGTATAATACATAAATTAAATAATTAAGAAGTTCGGTACTGAGATTGAAGAATTAAAAAGTTCAGTACTTAATCTGAAAATGGATGATAGTTCGGAGCATGTTTTTGTATTTTATCATAATTGTTTTTTAATAAACATACAAATAATGATGTTGTTTTAATTTGTCATAATATTTTGGATTTTTTTTCTAATTTATCTCAGTCCACTATTTAATTTCGATTATATCCTATTGGGATTTCTATTTCGATTTTGACTCAGTTGACAAAATAAAAAAATAACTCTAGTGATTTGTTTTTTAAAAAAATGAAAATGATATTTCATGTTTGACGTGTTGACAAACATGTGCATGATTCTTTTGAGCAAACAAAATGTCATTCTTGGTTTTTCTTAAACAAACTGTTAATGTCATTTCCAATTTTGTCAATTAAAATAAAATAGAAATAAAATAAGATCAAAATTAAATAGTGGAATAAGAATAACTTGAAAGAATAAAAATCAATATTATATGACATTTTTAAAAATGTAATTTTTATGACACTAAATTCAAAAAGGAATTTGTTGATGGATTATAACCATCAGTATATTTCAATAATCAGCGTGTATCTGTCGGTTTAGATTTTTCAATTCCACCTACAAAATTTGTTGGTGCATGATTACAGTATATCCCCAGGCACAAACAATCCCAGGCAGGAATTTTTATCATTTTGTCTCATTTTATTGATTTTTTTTTACTTCTATTTTGTTCTATTTATAAAAATCATGATTCATACCAATGATTTTAATAAGGAAAATTATAATTGTGAATCGTGGTCTGAATTATAATGATAAAATAATTGTTCACTATTTTAGTTTGTTTCTTAAAAACCAGGGTTCTTAATTATGATTTTTAAAAATAAAATTAAAGAAAAAGGTTATTACAGCAAAAACAAAATGCAGAAATGATGAGGCAGTAGATGCTTAGTATCATCACATGAGACTATCTCACTGAATAGTCTGAAAAACATGTGGAATTTGTGCCATGCATATTACATCACTATATCCATAATTCTTTTTTTTTGATAAAATTTTCAACTCTTCAATTATGACTAGATGATTTAAGAATTAAGTCATCCATCACCATATGCCACATGATAGGCTACAGTTGCTAAATTCACCACCATCTCTAAGGTATGTTTCTTTAATTTACTATTCATTTGTATATTTAATTATTTACAAATTTTATTAATTTATAATAACACAAACATATTATATATGTTTTGATAAATAGAAAAGAGATGTCTTCTCAGTGTGCGCATAAGATATTTACAAAGGATTATCATAGTATGTGTGCTATTGGGTTTTTCATGAGACCATGATGAATTACGAATTGATTCAACCGACCCACGCTAAGATGTACGTCAAGGTAGTTGTGCAAGAAGAAGTTGTGCTCATCCTATCAAATTTTTGTGTTGGACATATTATGGTGAGTGATATCAGCTTTGACTGTGATGTAAGTATTTCACATTATAGGCAATTGAAAGACACCAATCACAAAGTCATCTGGGGCATGAGATGGAGACCCCAAAAATAGTGACACAACTCATGATCTGGAGCGACTGACTGAAGTGTATTGACGATGAAATGAATCTTAATGAGTCTATGTTGCTTTTAGTGGGCACTGAGATTTTGGGAAAAGAATTATGGTGGAGTTTCAGAAAGACTTTATTGAGGACCATTGAACATGACGCCCGTTGATGCACCCATTATGCTTACATATATCGGGTGATTTATTTTTTTATAAATTTAAAAATGCAGTACTGCTAATATATCGTCAAATATATTTTAATTTTGATCACCAAGTTTTTATTGTTTTGCATTTAGTTGTGTACCTGGATAAAGAATTTGCACTAAGTCCGGGCTCAAATTCGGTTTATGAATCCATACATGTTCATCAATGCTGAAAATTAGCTTCACACACGGTGCGAGTTGTTGTCCCTCATGATGAGGATGTCAAGCTGCAATGAGAAAATAAGCTACTTTCTCTCATATAACAACACCAAGAGGTGATGGATTTATTCACATTATGAAGATGTTTAATTTCGATATAATAACACCAAGGGTGGCAACAAGAAAGTTACATCTTAGTTATTAAAATATTATTATTTCTAATGGTATGTGTTTGTTTTTATGCAAGTTTCATTGAATCTTGAGAGTCATATTTCCAAGATTAGTTATTGTGTATCATTTCGACAACATGAATTTAAAACTTGATGATGATCCGTAAGACGTGGTATAAATGGTGAATGAGTAAATGACACCTTAACTTATAAAAAAGATTTGTATAATTTTTAGTGTAGGTTTTATATTCATTTATGTTAAATGTTTTAGAAGTATGCATCATTATTTTGGTGACATGCGAGCTCCTTATTGGAAGATATTGACCTAGTGGAAAGAGTTACTTAATTTTTTGTGTATTGCTTTATTTCAATTGTCTTTGTTGTGTTTGTTAAAAAAATAAATATGTGTATTTATTTATTTTTGTAGGTGTTACATCAGGCAAATCAAGCTAAGTTTTGTGGGTACTATATCATGTGATTTATGTACGATATAATATCTCAGTCAATACAGTATTCAAAATTTTATATGAAGAATCTTTAAAGATGTAAATGCAATTGTAATCGTATAAAATATTGTTGAATAACGTGTTACATAATTTAATATTATTAATTTATTACTATGTGTAAGTTTTCACATATGGGTGATCGATCATACACCGAAACTCAAATATTGGAAGTTCAAGACGTGGTCCGAATAGTTATGGAACATCATCGTGCTTCAGCCGATCTTTGACAGAAATAGATGATGAAGTGTCATGGAATCTATATTTTTGCGTACTTTCAAATATTAAAATATTTGCAGTTTGTTTTTTTAATTATGTTTAAAACTTCTTTTTTATTATTTCTAATTAAATTATTTGAAAAATTAGTGTCAATTATAATTAATAATACTCAGTTGATGATTTAAACAGAATTTTGAATCTGTAATATTAATTGATTACATTCAATTGATTAGAATTTCAAATTTTATTATTTGTAAAACAACATTATAAATGTCAAAAACTACATTTTTATGAAAAAGTTTCGTATAAAATATTTTATATATTAAATATTAATTATAATATACACAGTTTTGTGTGTAAAAAATATCATATTTAGTGAGGTTTAAACGGCTTTTGTGACATAATTAGCCATCTTTAATGCTCGCATTATATGACTTTTTTTTTAACTACATTATATGACTTTTTTTTTATTAAATATCATATGTTGAGCTTTTACACGGTTTTTTTTTGTCAAAAATGTCGTACAAGGTGTGTTTTTAGACCGTGATTTTTTTTATTGATTTTTTAGACCGTGATTATGACTTTGTACTTAACTACCATCGCTATTTAAGGGCATTCATATTCAACAAATCTGAAAAATAGATTTGTGTCATGTCAGGTAGGATTTGTGCCATGTCACATTACTATCTTCATAAATTTTTTTTTCATAAATCTCTCATCTACATTGAATAAACTTTTCATATGCCACGTGTCATATTACTTTTTTATACATTTTCATACCAAACTAATTACCAATATAATAAATATTTCATTATGTTATTATTTATTTATATTACTTTAATTTTTTTAGAGAAGAAAAATAAAAATAATAATTAAATTTTATTAATTTTTTATTTTAGTTAACTTTTACTGTAACGGTATTTTTTTGGGACGTTGAATTTCTACGGTTATTTAATAATGTAAAATATAAAGGGTATAAAGTATTTAAATATTTAAATCTAACTATATACGACGTTTATAATCTGAAAACGCCGTATAAGCCCGGTCCGATTCATTTTAAAAATTTTAAATACATATACATTGTTTATAAGTTTATTAAAACGCCGTAAAAAGTATTTGGGAATAACATATAAGACATTTTTATGTGAAAACGCTGTATAAAATATATACTTTATACGTCGTTTTTAACATTAAAACGCTGTATATGTTTTATAAAGCGTTCCATGCAGATGAAGCGGTATCATATTATAAGAGAACAAATTATCTTCTATATTGAAGATTCGTGCCAGATAAGGTTCATCATCTAACATGAACTTATTCTAGAGATGTCCTAGGCATCATATAAAGTTGAAACAAGCCGCCTCTTTGCGTTTGTCATGTAGTAAAAGTATGGTTAAAAATTGATTGGAATTTGTTTCAATTTTTCGGCCAAATACACAATAAAAATATATTTTAATAATAGAAATAGCAAATAAGTAATTTCAAAAAATAATAAGTAGTTGTTGCAATTTAATAATTATTATGAGAATTGCTAACAGAACGTTGTTGAAATGGAACTGATCCGATGAGAGCGAGATTTGATAAACTCGGGGAGGAAGAAAGGACAACAAAATTTTTAACGGATTTAAATGAAAAATATGAGCGAATCAGGACACACATGATTGACACGAACGTTTTAACGAGAAATTCTTGGGCGTACTGTGTTGGTGTACACCATCAATGGAGAGTCGCCACGTGTAATTTTGACTTTTCAACTCGCCACGTGATGACTCCCAATTGATAGTCCACCCAAGAATCACTCCGTTTTTATAATATGATATTTCCATACGAGTTGCCGAAAAATTGCAAGCTTTCTGATATTCTAGAGTTAAGCTAAAAAAGAAAGTCGAATGTTAGCAGTTTCAGAGGGATCCGATCCAGAAGCAAACCAAGGCGATTGTGAATATATATATTACCACGGCTTCTGTGTAGGTGGAATTCATTAGGATCATGTGGAACCTATTACAGGAGTACATACTAAATCTCTGACATTATTGTAAATCAAACCTGGAGAGAAACAAGATCCAACCTCTCTAATGAGTTGATTTGACTAATAAAAGTCAGCCATGTCGGGTGCAATAATACACTTCGTTCTCATTGTTTCAATTTTGAATTTATACTAAGCGGCCGGGCATATTCAAAACTTGTACTAGTGAAGATTTATGTTCTTGTTCACCTCTCGGGCTTCCGTGTTGCTGCTCGTTTTTACTGACTTCATCTAGCTTCTCCACCCCACTTCTTTATGCGTTCATTCGCCATTGAAGCCTGCAACAACGTTGTTACACCAGATAGAACAATGGGTCAACAACCCGTGCACGTAAAGGACTGAATATGCATATGATCAAGTAAGAGTGTGTACGTGTGCGAGAAGATGTGATCAAATACCTCTTTGTTCCAGTTGGTTCTGTAGACAAGGCCAAATAAGATGCATGTTTGAGCCACCGTTCCAGTCATCATTCCCAGCCAGATACCCTGCGTGCAGATTTTTTATAGTGAGAGTTAGTGATCACCTATCCTTGCATGGTCGGTCGATCTGCATGCATGCCTTCTTTCAATGTCTCTCATGTCAAACAACAAGTTGATAAAGTGGGAAACCTCAACGCCCATATCCAGCTTGTAGCCCAGCAGGAGTCCTAAAGGAACCCCGAAAAGGTAGTAGCAGCCGACGTTCACGTAGGCCACCAGAGCTTGCCATCCGGCTCCAACCGCCACTCCTGCATGCGCGATACAAAACCACTTGAAACGATTCTTACTTTCTTTTATCAGACTTGTGTTATTAATTAGCAGTTGATTCATGGACGAATAACTGACCTGAAAGAACAGGTTGGATGCCGTTGATAAAAACGCAAGTGGCTAGCAGAGGGGTGAGCTTGGAGACGATCTTTCTCACATCGCTACTGCTCGTAAACAGCGACGGGTACTCGTTCTTTGTAGCCATGAGGATCACAAACAGAACGAGGTTTATCACGGTGGAGCTCACGACCGCCGCCGCCACTGCGATCTTGGCTGTCCTCGGATGCGCAGCCCCTAGCTCATTCGAAACCCTAACACTGCATGCATGCAAGAAAATGATCACAAGAGCTGATTGTAGCCATGCAATGCAATACTAACTGTACACCACTACTCCAAACTCAGTTATATATACCTCACGGCTGCGTTGCTCCCCATTGCTATCATCACCGTCCAACCAACTATGTTCATGCTGCGAAAAGTGTGACATCATGCATACGTATGATCAATGACTTGTGCAAACTTAATGACAGAGATCTCAACAAGCTAGTGGTTTGTGAAAGCTGTGTGAGCTTACCAGATAGACAAAGCATCGACAGACACCTGTGCGTTCTTTAGATAGCCAGCAAATAGAATCAATGCCATGAAGTACCATGTTTCCAAGCTGCACTTGCATGCATTTACTCACACTCTCATCAGCCATCCACGTCAGGAGAAATATATGAGAAACGACACTAGGAAAATATTACCAATTTTATATATATAAAACCTAATTTTATTTTATGAAAATATGAAAATGTCGTCTTATACGGAAACTGGCGAGCAGCCACAAATGACTTGCGACAAATTGCATTCAACTGCGCCTTAGGGCCATCCGACAGGCGGGGTGGTTCATTTCCAAAGTAGCATAGTTATAGTAATAATTCATTCTCACTACATAGATTGGTTTATACTTCGAAAAAAACGAAAATAATTTCATTGATGAAAATATTTTAGATTGAAGAATGAAATCGTGTTGAATTATATTGTATCTTTTGAATAAAAACTAAAGTATAAACGGGAATATGAGAATTTGAAGTGGATAAAATATAACGAATGCTTCGCCATTATAAAATATTTTGATTATTTAATGTGTCATGTGTGAGATACTAATTTAGGCATTCATATTAAAACAAATCTAAAAGTAGATTTGTGTTCTATGACTCATGGGCGGATCGGTAGAACTAATCGCTTGAAAATGACGTTGTTTTTCTTTGTTTTCATTGAAACATTTCACAATTTCTTAAATTTGATGAACATATATTATCAAATCTGATGAACATATAGATGCTCATTTGATTAACATATGTATTATCAAATATGATGAATATAACAATTCATTGGTAAATATATTATCGGGTGAATATAACAGCTCATCTGATGAACATTTAGCAGCTCATCTGATGAACATAGCAGCTCATATGATAAACATGTCATCTGTTGATCGAACATATCATGATGAACATAACAACTCTTCTGATGATCATATCATCTAATGAACATATTAGCTAATTTAATAAACAAATTATCAAATCCGATGAACATAGCAGCTCATCTGATGAACATATTATCAAATCTGATGAACATACCAACTCATTTGATAAACATATCATCTTATTAACATAAAAGCTCATTTGGTGAATATAACAACTCATTTGAGATATGAATGAGTATCTTAATGAAAATGACTCAAAACGACGTTATTTTCGAGCGAGAGCACCCCATCTATATGGGTACTCTTAGTACTCTCAGAATTTACGGTTTGTGTCATGCCACATCAAATTTGTGTCATACCAATTCAGTTTTGTCATAAATTCCCTTTTTACAAATCTATTATCCACATTGAAACAAAAAACTTTCAAAACTATATGCGTAGTCCACATGTCATATTATACATTTGTCTGTTTTTTCCTATTATATTAATTACAAAATTCTTAATTATTTATAATTATTAATTCATATTATTTTTATGAATATTTAATCAAATATTCTTAAATTTAGAATATATCTATTACTATGCTTCATGGAAGCGTGATATTGTTAGCCAGAATATTTAATATACCTATTACCACGCTTCTAACTATGAAGCGTGGTAATTGATTTTTTTACAAACTGCTTCGTGCAGACGAAGCGTTTCGGTATCAGAAGGACACAAACTTATTTCCAAACTGAAACAAAGCGCTCTAAGTTCTGACACGAAACTTAATACAAAGTTTCAATATGAATGCCCTCATTATATATATATATATATGTGTGTGATGATAGGGTGGACAGAACAAGCCCACATATATCTCCAACAAAAAAATAGTTACGAAAAAAAATCGTAGATGAATTGCAATATCTGAATGACCATGTAAAGCATCCACTATTAGCTAATGCGTGAGATTAAAATTTTAAAAACTAGATGGCCGACAGCCCGACACCAATCAATTTTGGCAACTTTTTTATTTTTACCAGTTTTGTCAGGTTTTGCATGATAATAAAACAACAACAAAAAAATCAATGAAAAAAAAAGTTGGTGAGGTTTTACCATATCATGATTGCGGAAGCGAAGGAGAGTCGGACGAAGGCCCAAAGGTCTCGGAACGCCTTCATCGAGAACCCGGACCAGGCTAGTCCGCAGCCACCGCAAAACACGTACACCATCTGGGCCGCCACGATGAACACCCACGACGCGTTGAGCACCACGGCCGCGCCCGCCATGCCCCACCCCACTTTCACTATCAAAACCCAGCTAAAAACGGTGTGCAAGACCAGAGCGACGCCAGCGATCGCTGCGATCTCGAAGATCTTCCGCTGGGCCTGGAGGTACCGCGAGATGGGGAAGTTGAGGGCGTAGGCGAAGAGCTGGGGGATCATGTAGAGGGCGAAGGTGCCGGCCGCGTCTGATATTTCAGCGGTTTGGCCGATTAGTTTGAGCAGAGGGGTTGAGAAGATGTAGAGTGGGAGTAAGAGCAGAGCTGTTGCGCTGAGTATGATCCATGAGCGTTGGAGATACACGCCTAGCATCTCGATCTGGCCCGCGCCGAAGGCCTGCCCGCATAGCGTCTCCAGCGCGCTCCCCATCCCCATCTATATATTCACCAGAATCAACTTTCACACTAAAAATCGAACATATAAGGGATCGGATAGCAGCTTTATTTGCGTACCAGGACGCCGAGTGACAATCCAGCGATGACCGAGTTCTCAATGGCGAAAGCTGCGAGGGCCAGCGTCCCGACCTGGCCGAGAAACACCTGGGTGACGGCTCCGAGAGAGTAGCGGAAGACGAAGGTGAAGATGGCCGGGCCAGCGAGCACCCAGAGCTTCTTGGATTCGACTCTGAGCTCGCGTAGAAAGTCTTTGACGCCGGTTATGGGCCCGATGTCACCTTCCCCGGGTACGAAGGAAAGCAGCCGCTCGCTGCTGCTGCTTGCCTTCTCAGCATCCATTATCAAAAATAGAGACGATAATTAAACACCAGAGCAGGAGAGAATAATACAAGCAAATAATTAAAGCTGGAAGTTTGCTTCAGTTATATCTCCAACCATCAGCGTCGCGGTTGACCAGTAGATATAGCTTGTGGAATTCCCCTCTCTATTTTAGCTATACATCGTTTTCCGACCGTGCAGTTAGGTAACGTAAAAGTTGTCGTTTAAGGATGAGCGAGTCCCTTTTTGCTTGTTTTTTATTTTAACCTAAATCTTCATTGTTTAGCTTTCATTACATTTTATTTTTTGAAAATGTAATTTCAAACTGCCTGTTTTTCTACAATAGATCAACACGAAAAAAATCACAACTTCAAAAAATGCGATATTTAAGAGAATAATAAAAATATAAAAATTTATTTTTTAAGAATATTATCGAATAAAACAAAATAAGAAATAAGATAAAATATAAGGAAATGACCCCATTAGAAAACAAAATTCTGAGAGACGTAGAGAACTTGGCCATGACCAACCCCCGATGTCGTCCAAGGTAAAACATTTTTTAATCTCATTTTAGCAAATTAATTTAAAACTTACGTAAGGCAACCCCATTCAAACAAATTTAACAATAGATTTGTGGTTACATGAGATTTTATTATGTTATTTCACCATTCTAATAAATTCTATTTTATCAATAATCTTTCATTTAATTTGAAATGAATGCTCTGTAAAGAGTTAAAAATTGATTTGAATAATTAATTATAATTAAAAACAGCGCTATAATCTTAAAACGCCGTATAAAATAAGATTATTTAATTTCAAAAATTTAAACTATAAACAAAAAATGCCTTATAAAGTCTGATCCAACATACAAAAAGTGTCGTCTATTGAATGAGTCAACATATAAAAAGCATAGTTGGAGAGATTATATATAAAGTTTTGAAATTAAAAATATTATATATTTTGTTTTTACAAATCATTTTGTGCAGTCGATTCACTGTATTTTTAAAAGATAAAAACCTTCACCCAACTCTGACATGAAATTTATTAAAAAGTTTGGATGGGTTGTTCCAAACCTACTACGTAGTACGTACTGTCAGTCTCTCAGTCATTTAAAATGTGGGGCTGGTCAAAAGTACCCAAATTAGGTGTAAACATTCCTTCATAAAACTATCTAATTTAAAATTATAAAAGCATTTTAATATGTTATTTTGAATAGCCTTTCTGATACTGAAAAATTAAAATCATAAGATATTTAAATTTTAAAACTGATTAAGATGTTTAAAGAATTTAGGGACTTACTTGAGATACTATTAGAAAATCGCATTATTGTTGAATTTTGTAATTCAAAACTTGATGAGAGCCGCAAAAAGCTAAAGTCAGGATACATTTGTTGTTTAATATTTTACAAAATTAAGTACATGTTTGGTAGGCAAGATTAAGAGTGAGATTGAATAATTAATAACACTCTAATATATTTGGTTCAAATTATGATAACTATTATTAATAATCCCAAGAGATATATTTTAGCTTTAAAAATCAGGATTATTTATTCCATTACTATTGATAGCGGGAGTGCTACCAAACATACGCTAAGTAGGATGTTTAGAGGTTTTAAGACCGGCTAATTAAGATAATATTGAGAAAAAAAGGCATTGTCATTGAATTTTGTCACTCAAATTAAATTTTCATGTAGGTGTCGAGTTGTAAACTATAATATCATGATTAAGAGGAGATTTAAGAATGAAAATTATTTCTTCATATTACGAGATGTGTGAAAATATCTCTCATATCCATTTGATCGGATTCATCGGAAATGAAAGGTACGAATGTGAGGGGTGAGTATTGCTCCCTCCTCTAATACATGTCGTTTAAGATTATTTTGAATAGATTAAGATGAAGTTAATGCTAGCGGTTGAACAAATTTAATAAGTGGGTGATTGGTGTTTTTTTAAAGAAATTCGTGCATAAAATAAAATTGATAGATTATTACTAGTGATGAATGTTTTTTTATTGATTATGATAAAGAAATAGTTAATGTTTGACATTTTAAGGTAGTTATTGATATTAAATACGCATTGAAAATTATTAAGTTACAAATAAAAATGAACAAAAAAAATTCAATTAAATGACATGTAAAAAAAAACAGAGGGAATATAATTTTTGGGTCCCATGTCGTCACGTGCCTTATTAATACATACTATTTTAATATGTTATCACACATAGCATGTTTTATTCTCTCATATTGTCATGCTCACATGTATTTCAGACACTCAAAACATGCTATGTGGCACAGTCTTATATTCTGAGTAATTTTGCATGTGACATCGGCCATTTCACTTTTTAAACTTTTAAAATTAATTCACCTAACTATATGAATTTTTTAAATCAAAGCTCAACATTTGTAAAAATTAAAAATATTTAACTTAAGATTCAATTTGGATAATTTTTATTTAAATTTTCATATTATTTTTAAAAAATTCATAGTTTGTTCATGAACTTTTGTTCAGACTATTGTAAAGTACAAAGTTCATATAAAAAATTCAGAGTAAGACAACATCATTTTTTAGTATAAATTTTAGTGATAAAACCCAAAAGGAGCTCTGAACTATCACCGCTTACCCAATTGCGGTCAGAACTACCATAATTTTCAAAAAGGATGCGATGAAAAAAAATGAACTGATTTTCTAAAATAATTGCCATTACATTTCTAAACTAATACTATTATAAGACTTAGATTTGTGCGTAAAAATTATATCGTTTGGTTATCAAAATAAATAATATGGTTTTGCGCAGATAAAGAAAACGACGTCTTTTGATAATCAAATGATATAATTTGCACGCACAAATTTAAATCTTATAATAATATTAGTTTTGGAATGTAATGGTGAATTTTATTTTAAAAAATCAGTCCAATTTTTTTTCCATCGCACTCTTTTTGAAAATCGTAGTAGTTCTGACCGCAATTGAGTAAACAGTGATAGTTCAGAGCCCCTTTTGAGTTTTTCCCCTAAATTTTACTACCGATGAACTGTGTACATTACAATAATTTTTTTAATTCTTCAAATCAATTCATCTTATTATACGAATACATTAAAAAAATAAAATTCAACATGAATGATAAAAAGATATAAGGTTTAATTTAAGATCAAATTCGGAAAGATTTTGTTATGTTTTATAATTTCTTAAAAAAGTTAACATTTCAAAATTTTATAAAAAAGTATTGAGGAAGAAAGTATTGCGTTTACAATGAATTTTGTTTCGAATAAACTATGTAGTTTACAATAATTTTTCTTTATTGATTCTTTAAAAAAATTATCCTATTATATAACATATTTTAAAACAGTCAAAAGTTCAAATCAATAATAAAAAAATTCAAATTTTGATTTACATACTTTTTGGGAAAACTTTGGTTATGTTTAAATTTTCTAAGTTTATAGTTCAAAAATACTTAGTTTAAACTTCGTTCTAAATGAAAAAATATATTTCATAGTACATAAACAAATAAAAAAATGAACCATGAACTAATTGCATCTTTGATAAATGAATTTTTTTAAAAATCATTACAAATATCCAAAAGCTATATAAAAATGAATCTTAAATTGAAGATTACGTATAATCTTTCACATTAGATTATAAATTTTATTTTTTAAAAATATTCATATAAATAAATAAATTAATTTAAATATAATGAAAAGTTGGGTGAATGTCCCACTACCACCCAATTTGTCGGACCAAATTATCCACAGTATGGCGAAGTCCTAACTGGCTTTGTCTGGCCAGTCTTCTTTGGCCATGTATGTAAATTATGTTTTATATTGTAATAGAAGTTGATGTATTTCCACTAATTCCTAGTATTTGTCAGAATAAAATTTATTTATTCATTTTTATATATCGTTTAACAATTCAAATGTGTATTTACTATCTACAATTATTCTAAAATTCAAACATTAACTATTTCAATATAACAAATATTTACACTAATATGAATCTACTACAATTTAAAATTTACATTAAATTTTAAAAATACATTAATTACTTACAATTAGTATTAATATATGTCTTTAAATGCAATTTAACCAACAGGGTGTTGGTCTATGGTTAGAGTGTTGTCTAACAACCTCCAACTTCCAGATTCGAGCCCTGATGATATCACATAAATAAAAATATATTGGAGATGTGCTTGAGTTACGTTGATCCGCAATGAGCCTCGTTCCACTATCAAATGGAGGTGTACATGATCATCAAAAAATAATAATAATAAATCCATGCAATTTAACTTTAAACAACATCTATATCGGGAGAGGGAATAATTGGTAAGAGAAGAAATGAAATGATAAATGTGTAAAAAGTTATCTTAAATAAGACAAATAATTAGAAAGAAATGAGCGAAGATATAATTTTAAGGACTAGAAGAAAAAAAAGAAAAAGGAAAAACATTATTTGTCAGAGTAATAAGAAATGAATTGAAAATAATTGATTGAATAAAATTTTAAGGTGAGTATTTTAATAAGAAAGAAAAGAAGAAGTATGTAACTTTATAATCATTTTCTTGAATACCCTTTAAATAATTATATATATATTTTTATTCTATTTCAGTTATTACTTAAAAAAATTATTTATTTATATACTGATAAATAGTTTATGTCAAAGTGGAGCAGAGAGTGATATAAGGCTCAATCTCAGTGAATAGTGACAAAATACTAGTAATTGTGAGATGGGATTAAGTGGGCGTCGGGTTGTCGGGGTTATGGTATATGAGTAATTTAATAAATCTATACTTAGGATTACTATTATAAATATCATGTAACTGTAACCAAATAGAATACGACATATTGAATAATACACATCCGCTTTTTTGCTCATGAGGACATATACACACTGTCGAACTTCATTCAATCTTGTGTGCTCATTATTATTTTTCTCTTGTCAATTAGTTGAAATTCTGAGCAGAACTCTTCTAAAAAAAGTTAGGTTAAATTTGGGGTTTTTAAGAATATACTAAGGACAAGAGTTTCAAAGATTTTTTTAATATTTTGGGGACTTTTTGTAAATTAAAACACCAAAACCAATATTAGATCAATATAATATTGTTTGATGTATGATTGTAATGCGGAAGCGATATAATCCAAAATCCTCTTACAAATATTTTAAATAAGTGAAATATGGATAGTGAAAATTAATACACATTGAGAAAAATAGGAGACTTATTTTGATCCATTTCAATGACTTGAATGATCCTATATGTTTTCTCTCTTTGATCCTATATCTTTGTAGCTTGCTCCTTAATGATATAAGAGAATTTTTTCAATGAGTATTTTTTTTTTGTTTCTTTAAGTGAATTTAGGATCCATAAGAGAGTATATATAGTGCATGAGTTGTCTCTTGTAATTCTCACAAACACACTTAACATTCACTCTCTTAATATGCTCACTTTAATTGTACAATAACATTAGTACTTTAATTTTACAAGACCCTTGAGCTTCATGCTCTTGATATGAGCATTTTAATTGTACAAAGATCAGAGACCCTTAAGCTTCTACATAAACACTTGAGCTTGAGCTTCTTAACTTTAATAGGATAAAAGAGGAGAATTTTCACCCAATAATTTCAACCATAATACAACACTTATAATCACTGTGTGTGAATTTTAATTGGAATTACAAACCAATAAGTGCATGAATCACAATTAGATATTAATTCCAACATTTTTTTTGCTTTAAAAATATTTATGACCTAGAATAAGAGTCATGTGCGTCTGTATAATTGATTACTTCCACAAATAAAATACAATTTTTACTATCCACAACATAATTAATTATTTTACACAATATAGTAATATATTATGAATTACCCTGGAACACGTTTTTTGTTTTTGCATATTGTGTAGTGTTTCACATTTTGGCACAAGGTGCGTAAAGTGATGGAACTTTTTGGTCCGTCTCTGCGTGTTGACTCATCTTACTCTTGCGTATACCCACACCACTTGGCATTTTCTTTTTATAGATTTCCAGCACGAGGCTGCTGCTGCTCTGCGTTGCTCATATACAGCAATGTATTCAACATCGTTGGGTTTTGAGGTTATCATCTCCGCCCCAAACCTTGATTCTGGCTTCAGCTATAGAAGCCTGCATAACATGTATATAGCCAATCAATTTGCCATAACTCTTCCAAATCGATGCTTGTGGTTTAGCAGGCAGTGCAACTCTTTAATGGCAGTTGGGCAATGAGGACAAATTAAGCTCACCTCTTCATTCCAGTTTGTTTTGTAGATCAGCCAGAAGAGGATACCGGTTTGGGCGATTGTCCCTGACATCATGCCAAACCAAATACCCTGAAAATTACAGCATTAGTTATGGTCAATTTAGCTCCACAAAACTCTGCTTGTAAATAAAATTTATTAAAAATAAATCAACCTGGACTCCATAGTCAAACTTGTAACCCAAAATGAGACCGATTGGGATGCCGAATAGGTAGTAACAAGCAAGGTTGACATAGGCAACTAAAGCTTGCCATCCTGCTCCAATCGCAACCCCTGCAGTGCATAACATAATGGCTTTGAATTACTTTCTCTGTCATCTTTTACATGTCACTCAATCGAATTTTTTTGTCTACTTTTACTTGTCACTTAACAATTTTTAATATGTATTTAATATCAACAATTACATTAAAAAAATACATTGCTCACCAGTAATCTTCTATCAATTTTACTTTTTGTATGAACTTTTTCAAAAAAATATTAATCACCTACTAATTAAATTTATCCAACCATTAGCATTAACTTCTCATTAATCTACTTAAATTAATCTTAAACGATATGTATTAAAGGGATGAGGGAGTATATGATTACTACTTCAGACAAATATGGATGGTTCGTGCAATTAGTATCTGCTGCTATGCTTTAATGTTAATCAATTCTACCTGAGAGAGCAGGCTGAATCATGTTTATGACAATGCATGTGGCCAGCAGGGGAGTTAGCCTTTTGACAAGCTCTTTAACCTCATTACTGTCTGCAAACCATGAGGGATACACATTGCGCGTGAGTATGAGACCCAGGCTCAGAAGAAGCCCCACAACTGCTGCTGTCAGTGCCATCACCACAACTGAGAGCTTTGCTGTCCTTGGATGATTAGCTCCTAGCTCATTCGAGATCCTCACACTGAAATTGTAATCGGTGATATTTCATGCTCAAAAGACCATTTAGTCCGAATGAGCTGTAATTGGAAGGTCGATTTGTTACCTGATGGCCACATTGAACCCAAAAGCTATCATTACAGTCCAACCCAGTATGTTCATGCTGCGATAGATCAACAATCCACCACACATTAGAAGATATCATTTAGTAACTGGGTTTTTAACATGATATATGCACATCGGTTTGTCAGGCAGGATCCTCCAACAGCGACCCTTTATGCTGAGCGGGAAGAAGATTCGAAGCTGAAGGGAAGCGAGGCCTACTTGAGCCTTGAGGTAGCTCAAAGGAGACGGGGAACATTTTCGTAAGATATCGACGTCGACTGACATAGTGTATTCGTTCAAACCAGAGCCAGTTTGAATAAGTTTATGAATAAGTTGGTGATGGCCGGTTAAGTCTTTAGTGAATCACATACAGTAAAAGAATACATTGCAGGGGAATCTTTTCTACGGTAAGAAAGTGAAAGATGAATATTCCTTCAATTGAAATGTTTGTCATTCCAATAACTGGTCTAATGGTTGGATAATACAATTTAACAGAAAATTACGGAAAGGGTTGTACTACCACGTTTTTAATTTACTATCTGATTTTGCAATTTCAAGTAACATTTTAATTTTGAGTTGTTGTGTAATTAACTAATATTCGATTTGACCCAAAAACTTTTAAATGACTATTAATTATACTATACACAAAAGTTACCCCATATTAACCCAATAATAAAAGTTTCTAAATTTATGTAATAATTTGTAATGTTAAATTAGTAAACTAAATAATAAAATATACTAACTTCAGATAATGTTTAATTAATAAATTATCTTACACAATAATCTTTTAGCCAAAATGCTTTTTAATGCTTCAAGAATTTAATAAAGCAGCTGTAGTGGTACATATGAGATTATATCAAAATTATTATATGTTGTCTTACTATAGAGTATGTTCCTATAAAATATTTTTGGGGACATGTTCCTAAAATTGAGCATTAAAAAGTATTAAAATTGTTTTAGCCAAAATGCTTTTTAATGCTTAAAGAATCTTGTGTACTGTTTACAAATAATTTTTGGGTATGTTTCAAAAAAAAATTTATTATAATTTTTATATAATCTCATATGTACCGCTACAACAGTTTTATAAAATTTTTTAAACATTAAAAATCATTTTGACAAAAATTATAAGATAATTTATTAATTAAACATCAGTACATAATTTAATGCAAAGATGTGACAATTAAGTACTAGATGATGGCCAGCCTTTAAGTAAAGACATGGGGAGCAATAATAGAACAGGGTAATTAAAATTAGGCGTACTCCATACCTACACAGCCTTTAGTTCCTCGAAATGGGGCATAATTAAGTACAGCAGACAAATCATTTAAGGAGAGTAGAAGGACTCACGCAATAGAAAGTGCATCCACAGAGATTTCCGGATTCTTCAAATACCCAGCAAAAAGGATTAGCCCCATGTAATACCAAAACTCCAAACTGCGTGATCAAAGAAACATGTCTATCAGAGCAGGTAGATAAACTGGGATTCGTATAGGTAAAAAGTAATTGAAGTATTGTATAGTTTGTCTTCTACGTAATTAGTTAAGGAAAGCAACTTTACCAGCTTCTCAACTTTCTCCACAACAAAGATAATCATGGACCACATAGAACTCGTAAAGTCGAAGTTCATTTTCTATACACCACTTGGACAATTTTGTCTCTTCTGTATAATTACGGGGTATTAAATTTCATGCAAAGAAGGCATCACAGCTAGTCCAGATTGATTAAGATGGATGGATTCTGGTTTTTTTAATCTAACCGATCAAAAACACGGGCCATGTGCAGGTTTCAGTCTATTTAGTGATCCTGCCTACAACTCCATCACTCACTTCAATAAGCATAAATGAAGTTGTTGTGCATTCGTATCGCTTATCACTTAATCGAATTTTTTAATCTATTTTTATTTGTCATTTAACAGTTTTCAATGCGTATTTAATATCAACAACTATCATAATCAATAAAAAAATCATTCATCATCAGTAATATTCTATCAATTTTATTTTTTTCACGAATTTTCTTAAAAAAATATCAACCATCTACCCATTAAATTTGTTCAACTGTTAGCATTTACTTCATCTTAATCTACTCAAAAATTATACTAGCGGTTGAATAAATTTAATGAGTGGGTGATTGATATTTTTTTCAAAAAATTAGTACAAAAAGTAAACTTGGTAGATTGTTACTAGTGATAAATAATTTTTCTGATTATTATGATAAAGAAGTGATTAATATTTGACATTTTAAGATACTTGTTGATATTAAATACGTATTAAAAATTATTAAGTGTCAAGTAAAAATGGATAAAAAAAAATTCGGTTAA
>NQLW01000034.1:517279-569238 GCA_002312845.1 Kalanchoe fedtschenkoi | reverse complement strand
GAGAACCCAGACCAAGCAAGTCCGCAAGTTCCGCTGAAAATATACAGCATCTGCGCCACGACAATAAAAATCCATGACCCATTCAGCACCGCCGCAGCTCCGACCAACCCATATCCCAACTTGAGCATCAGAAGCCAGCTGAAGAAGGCATGCAGGACCAGTGCCAGCGCTGCTATGACCGCCATCGCCATGACCTTGCTCTGCGCCTGTAAAAACTTGGCCATCGGGAAAACAAATGCATAAGCAAACAGCTGAGGAATCATATAGACGGAGAAGAGCCCGGCCTGCTCGGATATCTCCGTTGTCTGGCCTATCAGCTTCAAAATTGGCGCAGCGAAAATATATGACAGCATCAGAACCAGCGACGTGGCGTTCAGTATCACCCAGGATCGCTGCATATACACTCCCAGCATCTCAATCTGTCCTGCCCCGTACGCCTGCCCGCACAGCGTCTCCAGGGCGCTCCCCATCCCCATCTGATCGATAAAATTCAAAATCCAAAATTCAAGGAGGTCATGATATCAATAATTTCAGACAAATCCCCAAACCCTAGGCTACGAAAAAATCAAGCAGGATTAAAAGAGAAAAACGCGCGCGGAGGAGTGAGATTTGAAATTCCAACTCATAGCACCGCAGCTAAGGTTTGAAAGTCGAATACCAGAATGCCGAACGAGAATCCGGCGATGACGGAGTTCTCGACCGAGACGGCAGCGAGAGCGATCGTGCTGACGTGGCCGGCGAAGAGCTGAGTGATGGCGCCGAGCGAGTACTGGCAAATGGACATGAAGATGGCCGGGCCGGCTAGATACCAGAGCTTCCTCGATTCGGCGCGGAACTTGCGGAAGAAGTCGCGAGGTCCGTTGATCGGCTCGATGTCCTTATCGTCGGCTGAGAAGGAGGCGGAGGAGTAGAGAGATAGATCGGCTTCGTCGCCATGTGAGGCGGCTAGAAGCGGCTGCTGGTGGCGGCTGTCGGAGTCCATGAAAGCAGTGGCAGAGAAATTCTAAGAGCAAATTATTGGGTGAGGGGTTTGAGAGGTGACAAACTGTGATTGGGGATGTTAGTGTATATAAGGGTTTATATTTATCATTAAGAAAGTTTATAGAATTAACACTTAAATTAATTTTGAATGTGAAATTAATTTTACTAACAGACGATCAACAACTGGCTGAAGTTTTCAATCACAAGTGGAGTAGTGGATGCAGGTCCTTCGTTGCATGTGTACTCCTCGCTCAACACGTGGGAAATAAATTAATAATTGACTCAAAGTATTCCTGATTAAAACCATACTCGAAAACAAGAAATTTTGACATATAAAGTTAGGGCTGTGTTTGGTGTACGAATAAATTGAGGAAAAATAAAATTTAAAAAAAAATGAAAATGAGAGAAAGTGAATTATAGTGTGTTTGATTTAAAGAAAATAAGAAGGAAATGAAAATGAGAGAGAAAAAGTGAATTCTCCATAGAATTCATTCTTCTTTATTTTATTTGGTTAGAAGTGAAAAATATATGGTAAAATGCTTAAACATTCTTTGTTTTATTAAATTTTTTTATCTAATTTTCCATCATCAAACAAAACAAGAGATTCTTTCCCATTTTCTCTAAAAATTTTGTTTTCCTCAAATTTTTCCTAATCGAACACAGCCTTGAGAAAAATTAGATAAGGGAAAATTAGATAAAAATGAGAAAAAAATTTAACAAAACAATGAGTATTCAGTTAGGAAACTCACTTTTCTCTCATTCTCCTTTCATCTTTATTTTCCACTAGGGAATTCACTATAAGGGTATGATAGTCGCTACATACCGCTCCATCCATATTGTAAATCCAACTAGTATAAAAGTAAATCTCATAAGTAATTATATAAAATTAATCATGTATGTATTTTATTCAATGAGGTCAGCCCATTACATTTTTATGTTAAAATTTCTATACTCACTAAAATATCACCTATCATTATATTATTTAGTTGATTTTTAAAATGAGACGGATCAAACACATAATTATCATTCATATTTGTCAGCTACAGTGGAATGTGCCTCACAAAACACAATCTACAAAACCTTCACAATCCTCAATATAACATTGTATGAATCAACATGTCATTTTTCATTTTTCATTTTCAATTCTCAATGTCAATAATATTGATGGAATTAGTATCAGTGCCTTTTCTATGATTTGTTAATTTTTTACACACTATAATGTATTAATTAATTTTAAACAATAGTTGAATGAAACTTTATATTTATTTTTGTGAAAGAGACAAGTTTAGATGCATTGTGGTATTAGTATATATATTTTTCTTGTTCTTTATTCAATTGTACAATAATTTACTTTAGTCACAAACCGAAAGTGAGTTGATCTCTTGAATGTAATAACTTGTGAGTATATATGTATATACATATTGCATTTGCTTCTAAAATTAGGTTTGGCTTAAGTCGAGTGAAACGAGAAATGAACTGAATGATTTTTAATTAGTTTAAAAGCCACTTTTTAAGATATAAGGTAGCTAAGTTGAAGAAACTCAAGGGGGCGATTTAGGAGACTTTCCTCAACAATCGATTTTGTTAAGATAATCTTCACTTCCATCAATATACTCGATACTCAGGCGGACAATATTTATTACCGATAATTCTACATGTATTTTTCCTAATAACAATGAGCGAACCTACAATAAAGATAAATAGAACGATATTTTCTCCTGTAATTAAGCTTAAATGATAATTACCCGACAAGTGATCTAAGTTTTTCTGATTGCCTAACCATTTTCCTGCTAGTTTATAACCAAGAAGAGATTTGTACATGTAGCAATCCTGCAAAGACTTTGTGATTTCTAGTTGATGGAATATGAATGAAGAACTTGGTAATTAATAGACTTGTTAAATAGGACGAGGTGGCTCTGATCACTTGCAACAAGCCAAGATCGATTTGCAAATTTATTGCATATTTGATTATTTTTTTTGAGTTTTAAATTTGAAAATCCAAGCTGTTTTTATGATTTTAAGATTGAGATTAGAACAAGATTTTATGCTGACGGTTTAATTTGGACTAGAGGTAAAGACATTAATGAAGTAGAGTTAACGCCGTTATATATGGCTTACTGAGGTTAAAAAACTTCACATTTTTAGTTCGTATTTTGATATGTTTTATTTTTTAAAATTAGAGTAGTTCGAACCTTAATAGAAAATTAATATTAGTTTAGGTCATTTAATTTTTTCTTCATGTAATTTAATGATAGTTAAATGGTTATCTATGATAAAATCAAAACCCGACAGGAATGTGGATGCTTTAGATTTTCAAATACCTGAATGATTATGGTGTAGGTAGGGGAGAACATTGTTAGGGCTGCAAACGAGCCGCGCCGAGTATTTGCTTGTTCGAGCTCGGCTCGATTAAAAATATATCTAGCTCGAACTCGGCTCGTACTCGACGAGCCTAAAAAATCACTGTTCGAACTCGGCTCGAAATATTTTTGGTAAGCTCGAACTCGGTTCAAGCTCGGCTCGCACTTAAACGAGTGGCTCATTTTCAAGTAAAGCTCGAGCTCGGTTCGAAAAAAAATTGAGCAGCTCATTTAATTGCTCGGCTCGAGCCCGATTTAATATAAATGAGCAGCTCGTTTAATTACTCATTTGATAACCACAAAAATAAAAAAAATTAAGAACACCTGTCTGGAAGTGAGCAACTACATGTCTCAGTAACAAAAAACAAATAATGTTTTAACATAACTAAATCTCTTGTTTCAATATAATTTTTCACCAGCTACACGAGCTCGTATCAATTTCTGTTCAAATTGAGAGTTGCCGTGTCTGAAAGTGATTAGTCGGGCAGCAACGACTCTGATTGTCATAAGCACACCTAAAAGTTTAATCTAATAAGTGTATGCAAAATTTTTAGTTGACACAAGAAACAAGCATGACATCAAGAAAACAGTAAACAAAAAACAAAAAATTATTTGAGAGTTTTACTTCACTAATTCAAGCAGACAGCAAAAAAAACACCATGAAAATATCAAACAAACAGCAAAAGAGCCAGCAAACAAACAACAAGGAAACATCTAACAAACACTAACCAAATAACAACTCAAGTGAAGAAGAGTTTTCATCATCAACATCCATACCTGAAAACTTATATAAAATATAAAATTTTAAACTATGCAACCAGATAATTAGAATCAGACAGTAAACTATAAACCACAAAGGAAGCTATGCGAAAGAGGACAAGAAAGATCTACTGATGGCATGCACAAATTAAGGAAGCTGTACGAAAGAGGACGCGGAAGATCTACTGATGGTACCAATAAGAGATGTGTTACCTAATTTTCTGAGCAGAAAGCACCCCTAAAGATTAGGGAGCGATCTCACACACACTAAGTTTTGCTGCAGTCGGCAGCCTCAATTCTCAAACACACAGAAGCAAAACACAATGCTTTGGATTGTCGGATGCTAATATTTGCTCGCCAATCTCAAACGACGTAATGCTGAACAATTTCAGAACTCGGAACACGACGGAGATGTGAGGGAAATCAGACTTTGTAACACCTGAGAATCTCTGAAGTCGGTAGCGCTCAATCGACAGCAAAGGGAATAAATCCTTAATTTGGAATGCCGGTGCCGGGTTCGCTCGCCAGTCACAGGACTCACAGCCCTCGCCCCCTCGGAAGACTCGGAACACAGTAACTATTTAGGGTTTCTGAAATTTGTCTCTAGCAAAACCAAATGCACAAGCAGTCAGGGTTACTCCAAAGTCACAATTTGATTTATTTAATATTTATATTCTTTAATCAAGTTTTAATTATGCTTCTAATAGAATTCATCATTTAATCGGGTATTTAATCGAGCAGTTAATCGAGTTTTTAATTGAATATATTATCAAGCTTGTTCACAAACATAAACGATGTTCGGCTCGCTTATTAAACGAGCATAAAATTGTTGTTCGTGTTCCGCTCATTTATTAACGAACGAACTTTGACCAAGTATTGACCGAGCTTGTTTGCGAGCAGTTCGCGAGCACATCGGCTCGCTTGCAGCCGTAAGCATTATTAGGTGAAAAATTGGTTCATCGAACCGAAATAAAAAAACCGAATTCATTTGGTTTGGTTTATTCGGTTAAAAATAAAAAAATTAATTTAGTTAGGTTATTGAATATATATTATTGGGTTGGGTTAATTTGATTAACTAAAGTAGCCTAAAAATAAATTTAAAAAATCAAAAATCAAATTTTATATATAAATATAATGATTTTATAAAATATTTTAACTTTGTTCGATTTATTTAAGTTAATTGAGTACTTAATTGATAACCGATTTAACCATCTAATTCGATTCAACTATCAATTAAAACTTTTTCAATTCAGTTTGATTAATCAAATAATAATTCAGTTCGATAAAATGACTGATGCACTCCCCTATATGTGAATATGATTTTAATATGTGTTGATGCAAATAAAATATGGTAATGTTACTAACCGTCCCAAATCCTACCGTGTAGGGATGCGCTCACTGCTTAAGTATTAAAATATATTATTATGAAAAAGTCGGTTTTTACTATTGGTCGTTACACAATTTTAATTTTTTTTTTAATTTTACAATATTCAAATTCTGATAATAAACATTTTTATTTGATTTTACTCAAACTCGATTTTTTCTTCTCGTTCGGCTAACAGTTGTTATTAACAATAAAAATGATTGCCGGCGGCGCATGATAACGAAATTGATTTGAGTTTGGGACAACAAAGCTAATAGATTTATTTATTTATTTTTGCAATTGTCAGAGGTCGCACATCCCTCCACTTTGATAGTGAGCATACTCACTGGGTTTGAACCTAGAACCTTGAGGTTGTTAGACAATACCCAAGACTACTAGACCAACACCTTGTTGGTTAATAGATTTATGATTATGAGTCCTAACACCGCCATTGACATAAAATCTCATAAAAATGAGATAAGATAAAAAATATATTTACATAGTACATTTGTTTAAGAGTAAAATCAATCATTAATAATTGTTTAGATCAAATTTACATGTCTCACTCACATCATTATTAATTCCTTCTAAATAACTAAATTATTTTCTCCACTAACTAATAATAATATTTTCATTGTATAATACTACCAAACTTAGCCTGGCATCCTTATATAACGATTTATTTTACAAACTACCATTCTTTACATATTTTGTTATCAAATTTACCATTCATTTTTCTTTATTTTTGATTCTATCATTCTTGAACAATATCGCAGTTGTGAACCGTATTTTTTTTCAAGAAAACCGCAAAATAAAAACAGGTAATTTTTTAACAGAAGTTCACAATTACGGTTTTCTTAAGAAAAACTGTATTTTTAAAATACGGTTACAAAATTACCGGTTTGAAACAACGATTTTCTTGAGAAAAATCGTGGCTCACAACTACGATTTTTTTCAAATAGGGTATAATCAAAAATAAAGAAAAAGAAAGATTGATAACAAACCTTAGAGAAAAGGTAGGTTGAAAAAAAAATCTCACATAACAAGTCCCTCGTCAATTGAAAATGGATCAAAGCTGAAAGTAACTAAAATAACTCATTTTAATTAATAAAATTTGCTGAAAGTAATTAAATGACTTTTTGTAATAACTATCATAATGTTAACTTACTCTTTTGTTATACAAAAATGCAACTCTTTATTATTTTAATTAATAATTAAAAGGCTACAATTCAGTCTTCATATAAAATAGTATAAGAAATCTTATCTAAAATCATCTTCTTTTCATATGTATTATTATTAAGCATCATTGGTATAAGTATTTTCTTAAATATCTAACTAATTTTTAATATTTTGTGCACATGAACTACTGAATATGAATCATATTTAATATCATCATTGGTATAATTTAACTTTTTTTTTTGTGCAGACGACAAAAGTCCTCATATATGATATTCCTTATCTTAACTTTTTTAAATGGAAGTAACTTATGTCATGATAGCAGTGGTCGAGTGGTCAGGTGAAGAACCGTCTTTTTGATTGAGTATTTTTTTGTATGTTTATTCTATCAATTATATAAAAAGAGTAATTTATTGATCACTTGTATTCTTATAGAGGACTAATAATTAAAACAAGCATCCTGTGACCATGTGAAACGATGTGTAGACTACAATGAGATCATCCGACTTTGAATAATAAAGATTGATTGCGATTCATGGGTAAGAGACAAATGATCTGTCTGGGAATCTCTGTCTAGGTCATATCAGTTGTAGCAAGTAAATAATACAACATCACAATCTTGACTTTGTGATTAGTGATGGTGATTAGTTAGGGGTGTAAATTTTTTTTTGAGTTGAAGAAGGTGTATAATTTAGATAAATGTATATTATTAATTATATTTATATAAAAGTAATTAGTAAAACAAATAATTTAATAATCATTTTCATATATTGTATGTGGCACATTTTGAATAATGCGGCCCATGACATTATAAGCAAGGCTCACAAGTTGAGAGGTTCATCCACATCCAATCTAAATATAGTACAAAAATTACACATCATAAATAAATTTGATATATTAAAAATATTTGTACCTTCAGTTCAAAAAAAATTATTATATTTTATCTTAAAATAGTCAATATACTATATCTTAAGATAAAAATTATTTGTACCTTCAGTTCGATTATTATATTTGGTTGAAATATTGACTATTTTATCAAATTACATATCGGCGTCTGCACGAAGCGGTTCGTGAATTTAAATTATACGGCGTTTTTAAGTTAAAAGCGCTGTATATACTTTATACGGCGTTTTTAACTTAAAAACGCCGTATATGGTACCTACCATATACTACGCTTTTAAGTTAAAAACGTCGTATAAAGTATATACGACGTTTTTAAATGAAAACGTCGTATATGGTATTTATTTAAATTTAATGTTACGTTTAATACGTTATTATTTTTATGGTTTGATGAAATATTTTATTATTTAAATTTTTTAACATATAAATATAAAAAAAGTAATATGAATTAATAATTATAAATAATTAAATATTTAATGAATTTAGAAAAGATTTAATTAATATAATATGAAAAGATAAAAAAAAGTATAATATGACATGTGGGTCCCATGAACAGAGGTTTGAGAGGTTTGTTTCAATGAGAGTTTAGGTTTGTGAAAAGAAAATTTATGACAACATTGAGTTGATATGACACAAATCTGACATGACATGACACAAATCAATTTTTTGATTTGTTTCAATGGGGATGCCCTAAACAAAAGCAGGTTTGAGGTTTGATTGGTTCTGAAAAGCTTATGACAATTTTGGCGAAAAAGTTGAAATATTTGCCTAATGTGAAATCGACATTTAACCTATTATTTATAAAATGTTAGCCACAATAATAGATGATGATATTTTTGAGTTTGAAATTTGTAAAAATACTCATTAATTTAATTTTCTTTCTCCATTTTTTTTCTAAATCAAACATAAAATTTGAAATTACAAATTGAAGTAATTAATATTAGCAAGTAATTAAATTCGAAATTGACATCTTATCTAATTTTCCAAAATAGAATTAGTACTCCATCAGTTCTTTAATAGTAATCATTTAAGATTGTTTTGAGTGAATTAATTAATAAGATATAAATACTAGTTGGTGATTCAATTTATTAAGCACTTATTTAATGATTTTTTTAATTTTATGTAAAATGTAAAATATGATGTATTATTAATAGTGTAGAATGATTTTTTGTGATTATGACAACAAAAGAGTTCATGTTTTGTTTTATGAGATACGGAATATGCATTAAGATTATTAAATTACAAATAAAATTGTACAAAATAAATTAAAATTAAACGATAATTAAAAAAGAACTAGAGGGTATAAACCAAACTTCAGCCTACATCATCATGCATTGAAAGATAAACATACCTGGATCATTATAATTTAATGGCATGTCATAAGATGAGATAGAAGATACCTGGAGTTTCGAGATTTTCTCTTCTTCTTTTTTTACATGGGTTTCGACTTGGACCTGAGATAAGAGAGCAGAAACTGCTACAGATCGGGACTTATTACCATACTTATTCGAAGACTTTTACCACGCTTTACAAGCGTGGTGACTACGACCGTCGTAATTGATAAAGTACAGAGCGTGGTAATAGGTGGTGAACCTATTACCACGCTTGAAAGCGTAGTAAAAAGTGGTACCCTATTACCACGCTAGTTGTAATAAGCGTACTAATAAGGTACTATCTATTACCACGCTTGTTGTAATAAGAATGGTAATAAGGTACTACATATTACCACGCTTATTACAACAAGCGTGGTAAAAGGAGGTACCCTATTACTACGCAAGATTTCTGCAGATAGCTTCATCTTCTTCTTCAGGCGCGCCTGCACCACCTCGGGGTCCACCGCGCCTCGTACCGTCACCACATCTTTCTGCATGTCCATCTCCACCGTGTGAACCCCTGCCGCAATAGAAGCCCAACACACACATTTCTTAATCTGAATATGAATACCATTCGACGGAGAAACATGGAACAGGAAAATGTAGCCAGAGATCCAGCCGCGAGAAACGTAAGTACCGCGGTATTTACGAGCACTTCTGAGTGGAAATGGACTTCCATCACCACAGTCACCGTCGCAGTCACCTCGTCCTTGTTCCTCTTCCCTCCATTTCTGCCATCATTTTTCTTCTTCTGATTCTCGACGAGATTGTGTTGCTGCTGTTTCTCACAGGCGACGCATGTTTTGCTGCCGACCCACCAGAGCCAGAGCGAGAGGCGGAGCGCCTTCCATCTGCATCAACTGAGAACAATAAGCATCATATCTCGATCAGCTTCGTATGCTAGAAACGAAAATGATAACAGATTTCGAAGACGATTACACCTACCGAGCTGAACTTCATTCTGAGGTCGGTGGTGCTGGGACGGAGGCTGGGGCGGCATCATCATCCACTGGTTCTGCATCGGGTGCTGCTGGTGCTGTTGATGATGCTTCATCGGCACCTGCCGCGGTGGCGTGTAGCCTGCTCCTTGCATCGTGTTTCACATAAACCCTAGACGACTCCGATTACCACGCTTCTTATTTACAAGCGTGGTAATAGGTTTAGGTATCTATTACCACGCTTTTAAGTAAG
Source organism: Kalanchoe fedtschenkoi (assembly GCA_002312845.1). Classification (NCBI taxonomy): domain Eukaryota; kingdom Viridiplantae; phylum Streptophyta; class Magnoliopsida; order Saxifragales; family Crassulaceae; genus Kalanchoe; species Kalanchoe fedtschenkoi. Next base: position 559,135 of record NQLW01000034.1, on the reverse strand, counting down.
AAGCGTTGTAATAGGTACATCTATATCTATTACCACACTTTTAAGTAAGAAGCGTTGTAATAGGTATACCTATTACCACCCTTTTAAGTGAGAAGCGTGGTAAGAATTCTTCTAAGTTTGTGGTGGTAGCTGGTCCTCCAAAGATCTGAGTTCATTGACAACTGTGACAAGTTGTGAAAATAGGATGAATTACATGGGGGAATCCACTTTCTCTCAAATTATTCTTTCCACCAAAATTTTCCTAAACCAAAAACAGCTTAAACATGAAAAATTTTGATGGAAAAGAAAATTTGATAGAAAATAAGAAGGAAAATTTGTGAGAAATAAGAAGAAACGTTTGTATGAATATTAGATGGAAAATAGGAAGTAAATGTTTAAAATAAAAAATCTTTTAGCATTTTCCAACCATTTTCTACCCCTAACCAAATAAGTAGAAATAGAATGGATTCCATGGAGAAATCCACTTTCTCCAAAATTTTCCTTTACACCAAACTTTTTCTAAACCAAACACACCCTAATAGAAAATAACATGACAATGTGTTGTACTTTTTCATGATGAGTTCAATGATTTAAGTCAACAAAATACCTGTTAGGGATCAATATAACAAAAAACAACGATGTAGTAGCAGTAGATCAGCAGTATATATATCTACATAAATTATAAAGTTTAAATAGCTATGTGATGGAGACGAAGACGATCCTACTAAAAATCATTCGTGCATAGGCTGGATATAAAATGTAGTCTATGATTATCATCCCAAACGCAGCAATATTCATTCTCACATGTATCAATAATTTTTTAGCTTATGGCTGGAATAATTTGTTCTGAGATGTAGCATGGTAGTGAACAAAATTCAACTTTCGATATCCCTTGGTTGGGGGTGGTCTGCAACTTCTCCTCCCCATTTCTTGATCCGATCCGTAGCAGTCGCGGCCTGCGTAAATGGGAACAACTGATGAATAAGATTTTGACATGAAACGAACGTTAGTAATGATCTAGTTTGCTAGGCTAGTAAGAAAATGGAGATTTTGGAACCTCTTTGTTCCAATTGGTCTTGTAAATCATGAGTAGAAGGATGATAGTCTGAACGAATGTCCCTGATATCATACCGGTCCAAATACCCTGAAAAGAAAATTAATGACTAAGTGTATGCATGCGACAAACCCTCAAAGCTTGATCTTGTTATGAATAAACGGTCGGATGCCAACCTGAACTCCTAAGCCGAGCTTGTAACCCAAAATAAGACCCATCGGCATCCCAAACAGGTAGTAACAAGCGATGTTCACATACGCCACGAAAGCTTGCCACCCTGCGCCAATCGCCACCCCTGCAACAAATTTGAATATTCAGTATACTCATGATTGTGCACTTCCGTCATATAATACATATATTAGATTATCATCAAATGTAAGGTCACATTTTATGCAAGTTATGTGGAGTGATAGCTCCAAACAAATATTTTTTCCCGTTATAGGATTTTAGGCTATGTTTGGTTTAGGGAAAATTTAAAGAAAAAGAAATTTTTTTGGAAAATAAGAATGGAAATTTGTGAGAAAATGAAAAGAAAAATTTGTAGAAAAATTAGATAGAAAATAGGAAGGAAATTTTATTTAAAATAAACAACGTTTTACCATTTTCTCACCATTTTTCATCTCTAACCAAATAAAAAAATTAAAATGAATTTCATAGAAAATACACTTTCCACTAAATTTTTCATTCCATCTATGTTTTCCCAAACCAAACACACCCTTAAGAGTGAACGGGATAGTCATAAATACCTAAACTCTTCAAAACCTAAAGCTAAACCCTAAAACATAAAATCCAAAAAACCCTAAGGGTGTGTTTGCTGGTTTAAGAAAAATTTGGTGGAAAGAAAAATTTGATAGAAAATGGAAAGGAAAATTTGTGAGAAAATGAGAAAGAGAGTTTGTGAAAAAAAAATTAGTTGGAAAATAGTAAGAAAAATTTGTTTAAAATAAAGAATATTTTAACATTTTTCATCCCTAACTAAACAACGAACAATATAATGGATTCTATGGAGAATATATACTTTTCCCCAAATTTTTCTTTCCACTAAATTTTCCATAAATCAAAAACATCCTAAACTTGGAAGTGTATGGAAACACTAAAAACCACAAATTATAAAACCCTATAAATTTGTAACCCTAAAACTCCTAAAACGAAAATAAAAATAGCAAAATGATTTTTGTCCGATCTTTTTAATAACGTATACGAACCTTCACCTTACATTCCTTTTTCCCTATATATATATATATAAGAAATAATTTTTTTATTTTAAAGGTTAGTATGCATATTGTTCCTTGAGACCTTATTACCTGAGAGGATGGGTTGTAGATTGTTGATGATGATGCAAACTGCGAGGATGGGAGTTAGTTTATCGACGAGACTCTGCACCTCATGACTCTCCGTAAAGAGGGATGGGTAGTCATTACGTGTCAGGATCAGTGCGAGACTTATAACGAGTCCTATGACGGTCGACTCTAGAGCCACCACCACGACCGAGAACTTGGCTGTTCTAGGACGCGCTGCTCCCAGCTCATTCGACACCCTCACACTTCATGCCAAATAGATAAGTTAACATGGCTTTCTTCCATTCAACAACCTTTCAAAGATGGTGAAAGAGATATTATGACGATCACCTTATGGCAGCGTTGAGTCCCATAGCCAGCATCACTGCCCATCCCACTATGTTCATGCTGACATGTTACCAAACAACACAAGACTTTGTTTTACTTTGCACATGATTGAATAATGCCAATCATCAAACATGCACATGTCAAGATAAAAAACAACTTTAACACGCTTTCTAGTTTCTGGTCCAACTACGATTCGCATTGATTAGATACATGGTCCCAGAAGCTGCGACTGGGATTGTTGAACTAAAAGTTAAAGATGACAAAAGAAGCATGTGTTCTAGAAGGCCACAAGAGAATAATCGTGCCACTATTTGTATGTATAGACACACTCAATCAATCACGTGAAATATGAATAAATTAATAACAATTGGCATATGATATTTTAACCAATCAAATTAAAAAAAAAACTTTAAAATCAATTATCAATCTTTACTTGTAATCACTTTCACTTTTCACATTGTTCGTATTTGTGACATAAACAAGCTGCAGGCTCCTCAACCCAAAGTATCATCATGTATGTTACGTTACACACCACACATGTATTATTCATGATGGATGATTCGATACCACAAAGGAGAGACGACAAGAAGGGGTGTGAACTGATGGTTTATAAAGCTAGCTAGGAGACCCAACAACTTTAGTAGGCTATCACCCAATCAATCGAGTCAAAGTCATAGGTCACTGAGATATGTTTGGTGCACCTAACTGCTAGAATCTCATGCATATTCCAGACCATTTATTATATGCTACCATTATACTGATTTCAAGTAGCAAGCGAAGAGGATCAATGTCAGCGAAGGGGAAGAAACCGTACCAGATGGACAGTGCATCAACAGCTATCTCCGCATTCTTCAAGTAGCCAGCGAAGAGGATCAATGCCATGTAATACCAAATCTCCAAACTACACTCACAAAAAATTGAGTTGCTCGCAATCTTCATGAGAATATTCAGAAAATGTTAGGCTCCGTGTGGTTTATAAAAAACGAGATAAAAGTGATCTTGTCAAAGTAGTTATAATTTCTAAACCAGAGACTTAGTCCTTCAAACTTTTCATATGTGCCACATTCCTGAGAGTCATTTGGGAAATATCTAAACCAAAAGTTAGTAAACAATAATAATAATAATAAAAAAAGATTGAGAGCGCTCACCAAAGCATGACTGCGGAAGCGAGCGAGAGCCGCACGAAGCCCCACAGATTTCGAAACGCCCCCCACGAGAACCCCGACCAAGCCCGACCGCAAGTCCCGCTCAAGATATACGCCATTTGGGACACGACGATCAGAAACCAAGACGAGTTGAGCGCGACGGCGGCCCCGACCAGCCCCCATCCGAGTTTGATCATCAAAAGCCAGCTCAACGAGGTGTGGATGACTAAGACGATGCCCGAAATCACAGCCATGGCCATCATCTTGCTCTGCGCCTGGAGGAACTTGGCCATCGGGAAGTTGAAGGCGTAGGCGAAGAGCTGGGGGATCATGTAGATGGCTAAGGTGCCTGCGGCTTCGGCTATTTCGGCATCTTGGCCGATGAGTTTGAGGAAAGGTGCGGCGAAGATGTAGAGGAACATCAAGAGGATGGCTGTGCAGTTGAGAATGATCCACGAGCGTTGCATGTAGACTCCCAGCATGTCGATTCGGCCTGCCCCGAACGCCTGGCCGCAGAGCGTCTCCAGCGCGCACCCCATTCCTAGCTGATCCACACCAAATCAAATCCAGAACTTCAATCAGATTACTGGAATTCAAGAAATAACTCGAGCATTTCCCTGGGCGGAAAATCACTTCACATCAAGATGCACAAATTGGCGTTACATGCAAAAGTTTCGTTGGTAATTCAACCCTTTCGTCAGATAAAGATAATTTTTTTTTATCTTTGCTTAGAACTAGAGGCAAAATGTTACTATGTTACTTAAGTGCAAGGGATTCTCCTTCTAATAGATTAGTCTTTTAGGTTGGATCTTCCCTTGAGCTTAACTTCCTAACATTGGTGCTCTCGTTGAGAGCCAACACGGAGGAGGCGACCTGGGAAAAGTCTACCTAAGCCAGAGAGCTAGAATGAAGCCGCTAAGAATAGACCGTCGTGGGCGCCACTCGGAATGGGTGTGACCTAGGAGGGGGCGATCTGGAAAAGGGCTACCTAAACCAAACCAAAGTGTTAGAGTGAAGCCTCTCAGAGTAGGACATCTAGAGTAGGTCGACGAGGGCGTCGATTTTTCAAAAAGGACGGTAATGTTACAATCTCACATTGGTTGCACAAGAGATTGTATAATGCTACTTAAGTACAAGGAGCTCTCCACCTAATAAGGGCTTAAGTTCCTAACACAAAGAGAAAGGGGGTGCTTTGCTTTGCTTACCATGGCTCCCATGGAGAACCCGGCTATGATGGAGTTTTCAACAGCCACGGCGGCGAGAGCGATGGTGCTGACGTGCCCGGCGAAAAGCTGCGTGACAGCTCCGAGAGAGTACTGGCATAATGACATGAAGATGGCCGGTCCAGCGAGGCACCATAGCTTCTTAGTCTCGACGTAAAATTCACGAAAAAAATCGCGAGGACTGTTGATGGGTTTGATGTCGTTTTCATCGGCTGTGAAGGAAGCTGTGGATGAGTTTACGGAATGCTGCCGTGGGGCGGCGCCTACGGCCGCTGAGAGCAGCGGCTGCCCAACACCGTTAAGGTCCATATATAAGTGAGGAAAGATCAGCGGATCAGAAGATAAGGAAACTTTGTTCATTTTATATGACCTTTGGAGTTTGACTAATTGGTTGGATGAGGTTTTTATACTGGATTGAAGTGTTATTAGTTGCAGTTGGGGAGTCGAAGTTTTAATAATTACAACTCGGGGTCAATTGCACTACCTTTATCAGGAGTGACCTAAGTTGATGAATTTAAATATGCTTTTGAATTCTGAAGTTAATTTATATATATATATATATATATATATATATATATATATATAGAATGTGGATCAAATGAAAACCATTTTGGATTTGTAAACTGTGAACCAATATTATCCATTGATCTCATTCAATCCGACGATCCTCTTTTTTTCTATTTTAATTTTTTATGGCTACATTTTTGTTGTCTTTATCTGAAGAATATCTCCTCTTTAATTTCCCTTATTTTTAGCGTTAATATATCTTCTATTTATCTTCAATTGATTTGTAACATTCCTATATAGAATATAATATTATTCTCTTTCTTTATTCTCACGCATAATCTTCACGCGCTTCGACTTTCTTCTCCAGCCATAGCCATGTCGTCTTCTCTGAATTCATCAGAGCTTGCTCCAGGTTTGATTTTTATTTTTTTATTGATCTTTATATCCACCTGATTTTATTAATTTTTTCCAATCTTCTATCTTCTTTTTTCACAGTTTCTCATGTATCAATCTGAGTTTGTTAATTTACTGTCACATGTAATCCTCTACTATTTGTTACTAATTTTCATCATGAATCGGATTTGATCATACAATATGAAGTAAATATTGATTTGATGCGTCCATCAAAGTATGATGTACATGGGGTGTTCAAAGCATGGTGCACATGGTAAGAACTTCTGGTGCACATGACAAAAGCTAAGAGCTTTTGTGGATATATCAGCTCTGAATATTTCTGTCAATATTAGACTCAATATTACATGTCAAGTCAACAAAAGCCATGTATCGAGCCAACTAGAGCCATGTATAGATTGTCGAGATAAATTTCTAGATTTGTAATGATGTACTATTTTCTGAATTTTGGTGCACGTCAATATTTGTTGATTTTGCTAATGGTGCACGAACGAATTTTGGTGCACATTTTTTTAACCATCAAACAAACAGTGCACTATCTCAAATCTGGAAACAATTCACCATGAAATCATATTAAGTGAACCTTGTATCGAAAATAACCATAAAGAAATAGAACTCAAACTATGCATCGAAGATTTTAACCGTGCACCAAAAACCAAACCGTACATCGGGATTGAGTTGTGCACCACTGCACAGAGTTAGAATTGTGCACCAGTGCACAGACACGGTGGTGCACCAGTGCACAGACTCGGTGGTGCACAGCCTTTGCGGTTGACGAGAAAAAAAACAGAACTTCCCGATGACGACAACTTCAATGGCGGTTGCTTTCGCTTTCTCCTTATATGCGTAGTGACGTTTCCAAAAAACGAAAGTGGGCGCGTGAGGAGTGTGTTTATCAGATGAGCGATAAGTGGGATTTTGACAGTTATGGAGATTTAATTTAGGGGATAAGATATGGTTTCCTAATTAATCTCATTAATAACCGATTAGTGGATTAAACTATTATTAATGTATTCTTTGTTTTATAATTCAAATTAAATCAGATGCATTGATTCTATGAAAATTAACGATCAGATTTGGTTCACAGTTTACAAATCCAAACAGGTTTTCACCCGATCCGCCCCCTATATATATATCCTCTCTCTCTCTCTATATATATATATATATATATATATATATATATATATATAAATTGGAGGCACATGCACATTTTAATAATACTAAAATAATTATTAAGATGCTTGCTCAATCCATGCAAAATGATGCAATGAGTGTGCATTCCAACAATTGTTTTAAATGGTGTCTAGCTAAGCATTGATTAATCACCCTAAATGTCACGCCTAACCAATTAGGAGTAATTATTAAAAATATTAGTCATATTTTTTCATGTCTAATTAGATGTGAAAAGCTTAAAAAAAGTTTAATTTTTTTTAATTCAATTAAATTTTCATTGTATGCTCGATTTGTTTAGAAAGAAATAGAAGCGAATGGAAAATTATATCATTTTTCTTCTTTTTTAAATATGTGGCAGTCTGGTCAGTCGTCGCTAGATATAAGGGGTAAAACCAAAGACAGTGTACGCACGATTATACATGGTTGAGATTGGATTGAGAAAAGAATTGGCTCTCGAAACATGTGGAAACCAAACTTTTTTACCGCCTGCTTTCTACACTTTACGAAGAAAGAGCGTGAAACGTTTTTTAAGTGTTTGCACGATGTCAAGGTTCCTCATGAATATTCATCAAACATGAAGAAGTTTGTGTCTATGAAAGACTACAAGATACATATGAAATCTAATGACTGTCACGTTCTGATGCAACAGTTTCTACATATAGCAATCAGAGGAATCCTGCCAAAGAAAGTGCGGACCACAATCTTAAAATTGTGTTTCTTTTTCAGTGTCATTTGTAAGAAACACTTATCTATTACGGAGCTAGATGAGTTACAATCAGATGTTATTGTCACCATATATGAGATGGAAATGTATTTCCCATTTTGTTTTTTGACATAATGGTGCATGTCATCGTACATCTGGTGAGGGAAGTGAATGAATGCGGACCTGTGTATATCTGCATTGGATGTATGATGTATCTATTCGAACATTATATAAAGATTCTTAAGGGTTATGTTCAGAACAGGTTTCGATCTGAATGAATTATTGTTGAGGGTTATATGTCGGAGGAGGTTGTTGAATATGACACTTACTGTCTAAGAAACACTGTGTCAGTAGGAATTCCTTCACATCCTTTGGAAATGGATGAACTTTGGTGTGAATATATCGGACGAAAATCAGAGGTTGTCCCTATGGACGAACTACTAAAAGCACACATTTGCGTTCTTCACAATGTGCAAGAGGCATCTAAATTCACTATGAAGCATGTTAGATATCTTCATAAGAAATGGTAACGGAGAATACAAGAGTGGATACAAGGGGAACACAATTCAACTTTCAATAATTTGTTACGAGATCGGGTTGAAGATTTGTTGAATACAAATCTTGAAAGCATAACAGATAAATTATCTTGTTTGAGCTGACCTCCATCGTTATCTGTTGACACTTGGAGTGGGTATATAATCAACAATTTTTGGTTCTACACTGACGTACAAGAGGATCGCAACACTATGCAGAATAATGGTGTGAGTCTCAGTGAAGTAGATGGCAAACTTTTTATGGGATAATTAATGAACTTTAGGAGCTTAACTTTCGAGGTCTGTCAGCTCCTCGGTTCAAACACTACGTCAAGAATGAACTAAAACGACATTTATTTGAGGCTTATACGGCGTTTATTAAACGCCGTATAAACAACCGCCGTATAAAGTCTAAGGTCTCAAATGCTGTTTATATTAGGATTTTATACAGCGTTTATAGGACATAAACGCCGTCTATATTTAGACTTAATACGGCGTTTATTTGTTAAAAACGCCGTATTAAGTCTCAATATAGACGGCGTTTATTTATCAAAAATGCTGTATTTGGTAAGAACATAGACGACATTTATAACCATTAAACGTCTTCTTTATATACACTTAATACGATATTTTTCATAAATAAACGCCATATTTATGTATACTTAATACGTCGTTTCTTTGTAAACACCGTATTTTAAATAAATCAAAATTTTATTTTACCTGAAATTGAATTTTATTTTTTTAATTACTTAAATATAATAAATTTTATAATGAAATTAAAAAGTGATTAATATAATAAATTTTATTAAAAATAGTAATGTAATGAACAACTTTTTATAATGAATAACATGAATAGAAAAAACTTGAATTCATGTAAATAAATATTTTTGACAAAATTTGAAATTATAACAAAATATGTTAATATTTAAAATAACACAAACAAGATATTGTTCTCAAATTATCTGCCTAATATAAAAATCCGTCCATAGCTCGATGATGCTATAAAGCGGTCCGAGCCACCACATCTTAAACTTCCAGCAGTTGTTCTTGCGTAGATGGTTGCTGGCTGAATGGGAAACCTACACGTATTAATTAAAATTAAAACAATCATTATATATAAAATAATTACTTCAAAGTAATATAGTTAAGACTCTCTACTTACATCTTGAAGGCCTTCCATATGAAAATCATTATATGTCGCCGATATATGTGATATTATGTCGTACATAAATCGCATGACATAATATATGTATGCCCTCTCGTCTTGCTGTTGTGAAACCTACAAAAAACATGAAAATATATTTTAATTTTTTCGAATACAGCATTAAAACATTAAAAAAATAAAAAGAACACCTAAAGCGACACATATAGATAGCAATCTCCATTATGTGACATTCGGGCACCCACGATCTCTAATGTCATCACCTTCATAGTATCGACGCAACCCACTACAAACTCAAATAACTTAAATGAATATAAAATTTAGTAATAAATTACACATTTCATTCGAAAAATTAAAAACTAACACTTACACATTCACCATACGAACCACATCTGCCCATTTCATCCTTAAGTTCAAAAGACATGCTGTCCAAATGGTACACGATATTCATTCTCGGAAATATGACTTTCAAGGTCTAATGAAACCTACATGCGAACAATAGACATGTGTATTGAGAAATATATAATTGACAACTTAAAATAAATATACATATAATGTATGAATAAATATTCTTACTTCTTAATATTGACCTCGGCTTCTTCACTGAGAATTTGACTATAAGAGCGAATTGCAAATTGTGCATTCTGACTTTTATCTCATTTTATGTGAAAAGTATTGTTGCTTTCCCATCATCCTTCATTGTTTTGTTTCTCTTTGGTATGTCAATGATGATAAATAGGGGTTTTATATATCCCTTCACTGACGGCTGCATCAAATGACTTCACCCACTCAATTTGCTTCATCTCCGCCAGCCCTTTGTCGTTCATGGCGCCTTCTGCTTCTGACGATATGTTTGCCTCATATCGTGACTCTCAACTGTCGTGTCATCAGACAATTCAAAGCCACACCGTACACCGTCCGCTCAAATTTAAGCACAGAACGTTAACCCTTACGTAGGGAGAAGCCATAAACTTTCTTTCTCTAACTCAACGTTCTCAAATTCATTTTTTATTCGATCACCTTTTTTTATACTGGTCAAAGGTTGTACATCTCATCCACCTTGATAGTGGTACCAGACTTATTACAAGTCATCTCACGCACACCTCCAAAATATGCATATGCATACGATACCACCAAAACTCGAATCAAGGACCTTTGAAATTATTTAACAACACTCAAAACCACTAGACAACAACTTGTTATTTGATTTGATCTCTAATAAATCATATAGTTTTACAGATAGAATTTTTAAACATCTATAGCATTTTTTGGAAATGTTATATTTCTGAAAAGAGGCCTATAAAATGGGACTTTTAAAATAGTGTTCCCCAAGCTTAATTTGAGAGAGAGAAAAAAGAGGGGAGAGAGAAAAAGAACAATTTATGTTTAGGTTCTTCCCGAGCTTTTTAGGGAATGAATTGGGGGATAGTTTATTTTTAAAAGTTAGGTCGTTCCCATTTTTTTTTGGGAAGAATTCATTATTAAAGATATTTTTAATTTTTTTCAAAAGTTAGTTTATATTTCCAAAATAGCTATGTAAGGTCATTCTTTATCAATTTTTTATCTTCCTTCTTAAATGAATCCTTTTGTCAAATCTCTTTCCAATTTTTTTCTCCAAAGTTCTCCATACTCAAAAACAAAACCGTAAAGTCCACATATAAAATAAAATTTTACCTTCCCCAAAGATTCCCGATTATGAAATTGGGTAGAATGTAGGGGAGAGTATCGGTCGGTTAACCGAACCGAATTAATCGAATTTTAAAAGTCTCGAGCGATAACCGAACCGAATTATATGGTTAACCGATAATTCGGTTATCGGTTAAATATCAAATTAACCGAAATTAACCGAACAAATAATAAATATTTTATAAAATCAATATATTTATAATTAAAACAACTATTTTTTATTTAATAATTTTATTTTTCGGTTAACCGAATTAACCGAACTCAAAAATTTCTCTTCCATTAACCGAACCGAATTAATCAAATTTTATTCGGTTTTTGATCGAATTAACCGATTCACCGAATTAATCGAACCAAATTAATTCGGTTAAGCTAGATCGATTCGGTGAATCGATTTTTACCTAACAATGCTCTCCCCTAGTAGGATGGGTAACGGTCAAATCTCAGAGATGATAGAAGAACCACCTGGCTCAATCAATTAGTGTAAGAATGGTCGAGACCTTTGATTATTAAGAGAAAATGACATCTAGCTACCCAAACCAACACGTATATTTTGTATTCTGTCGACGAGTAGTCTAAAATACATAAATAATTCACTCAAAATATTCATTATCATTACACTCATTTTCAACTCATCCAAAATCCCTCCAAATGTCATAACCAACCAGGCCCATTTCATACACTAATTAATGTGATAAGTATTGATCGTGATTCATGAGCAAGAGACAAATGTTACTTTATAAAAGGAGATTCTGGGTATCTCCATCTTGTTAGTAAATAATTGAACATTGACTTCTGTTTTATCAAAAGTTTGGCCTGGCCACATTGACTCAAGTCGATAAAAATCTAATTTGTGAGAGTGATTTCCGGGTAGAGTATGTACATCAGTAATAAAAAGTCGTCACATGACGCATTGAAAAGTCAAAGTGACATTTGACGATTTATCATTGATTTAAAATTTTTTTATTTTATTTTTCAATACATCTGATTTGTTATTGATAGTATCCAACACCACTTGATGGACACAATTCACTCAGGAATCATATATACGTATGTGGATTAAAAAAGTACATTCTAAAACTGGATTAAAGTTGCATTTTTCTACATACTTATGCATCATTAGATGAAGTAGTATGCCTAAATAATAAGAAAAGAAACTTTTATCACACTCCAGCTTACAATTTAAATTATTTTGATTTATAAAAACATAAAAAAATACATCAATGAGATGTTGTATGAATTTGAATGAGATGTTGCCATCTCTCTGGTGGCTTACGACTCGAAAATCGAAAGAATTTGCTAAAAGATCCAGCTCTTCTATTACTATGTCGTAGTTCAATAGTAATGAATATTGAATTTTTATTTGAGTGTACAAAAAATTACATTTTAAAAATTTTAAAATAAAATTTAGTAGATGATGTAATTGAGTTCAACATGCATTGTAGTTTTAATATCTGATTGAGTTTTTTAAATATATTTTTAATGATTTTGATCGTAGTATGATGTATTCTGGACGGAAATATGATGATATGGACTGAACTAAATTACAAATATTAAAAATATGTTAATTTGAACTGATTCAAACGAATCCATGAAAGAAGGTCGTTGGTGTAGTTTGGTTTTATGAAATGATGAGACTAATACAATAGATTTTGTTCATTTATAGAATTAAATTGTTTTTGTTTTGTTTTGAGTTAGAGTTTGAAATTAGGGCCGAATAGGATAAATTAACGTGGTTGTTTTGATTATGGGATAAAAGAAACGTTGTATGAAATGACATGGTTAAATTATAATTGTTGTTTTATAAGCTAAACTGAAACCTTTTTCCCTGTATTATTTAAAATCAAAATATCACAAGAAAGAGGTAATAGTTGAAACTGTTTAAAAAGTTTTCCTAAATATTAAGGGTGTGTTTGGTTTAGAAAAAAATTGGTGGAAAATAAGAAGGAAAGTTTGTGAAAAAATGAGAAGAAAAGTTTATAGGAAAATTAGATAAAAATAAGAAGGAAAATTTTGTGTAAAATAAAGAATGTTTTAACATTTTCCCACCATGTTTCACCATAACCAAACAACGGAAAATATGATGAATTCCATGGGAGAATCCACTTTCTCCCAAAATTATTCTTTTCACCAAATTTTTCTTCAACCAAACACACCCTTTTGGTGGAAAGAAAAATTTGAAGAAAAGTCAGAAAGATTCCTTTATTTGGTTTAGGGAAAATTTTTAGGAAAGAAAATTATATGAAAAATTAGAGGGAATGTTATAGTAATTAAAATAAAAAAGAGTTCTAAAACTTTTCTTCTAATTTTCCATTTGAACCAAACAAAGAAAAATAAAATGAAATCCATTACGGATTTCACTTTCTCTCAAAAATTCCTTTCATCAAATTTTCCCTAAACCAAACACAGCTTAAATATGAAAATTTTGATAGCAAAGAAAATTTGATAGAAATAAAGAAAAATAATTTGTGAGAAAATAAGAAGAAAAATTTGTATGAATATTAGATGGAAAATAGGAAGTAAATGTTTAAAACAAAAAATCTTTTAGAAATTTTCAACCATTTTCTACCCCCTAACCAAATAAGTAGAAATAGAATGAATCCACTTTATCTAAAATTTTCCTTTTCACCAAACTTTTTATAAACCAAACACACCCTAATAGAAAATAACATGACAATGTGTTGTACTTTTCATTATGAGTTCAATGATGTAGGTCAACAAAATACCTGTTAGGGATCAATATAACAAAGAACAACGATGTAGTAGCAGTAGATCAGAAGTATATTATAAAGTTTAAATAGCTATGTGATGGAGACGAAGACGATCCTACTAAAAATCATTCGTACATAGGCTGGTTGGAATGTATCAATAATTTTTTAGCTGATGGTTGGAATAATTTGTTCTGAGATGTAGCATAGTAGTGAACAAAATTCAACTTTCGATATCCCTTGGTTGGGGGTGGTCTGCAACTTCTCCTCCCCATTTCTTAATCCGATCCGTAGCAGTCGCGGCCTGCGTAAATGGGAACAACTGAGGAATAAGATTTTGACATGAAACGAACGTTAGTAATAATATAGTTTGCTAGGCTAGTAAGAAAATGGAGATTTTGGAACCTCTTTGTTCCAATTGGTCTTGTAAACCATGAGTAGAAGGATGACAGTCTGAACGAATGTGCCTAATATCATACCGGTCCAAATACCCTGAAAAGAAATTTAATGACTAAGTGTATGCATGCGACAACCCTCAAAGCTTGATCTTGTTATGAATAAACGATCGGATGCCAACCTGAACCCCAAAGCCGAGCTTGTAACCCAAGATAAGACCCATCGGCAACCCAAACAGGTAGTAACAAGCGATGTTCACATACGCCACGAGAGCTTGCCACCCTGCGCCATTCGCCACCCCTGCAACAAATATCAATATTCAGTATGCTGATGATTGTGCACTTCCGTCATATAATAGATATTAGATTATTATCGAATGCAAGGTCACATTTTATACAAGTTATGTGGAGTGATAGCTCCAAACAAATATTCTTTTCCCGTTATAGGATTTTAGGCTATGTTTGGTTTAGGGAAAATTTAAGGAAAAAGAAAATTTTTTGGAAAATAAGAATGGAAATTTGTGAGAAAATAAAAAGAAAAGTTTGTAAAAAAATTAGATAGAAAATAGGAAGGAAAAATGATTTAAAATAAACTATGTTTTAGCATTTTCTCACCATTTTTCACCTCTAACCAAATAAGAAAAAGTAAAATGAATTTAATAGAGGATACACTTTTCCCTAAATTTTTCTTTCCATCTATGTTTCCCCAAACCAAACACACCCTTAAGAGTCAACGGGATAGTCATAAATACCTAAAATCTTCAAACCTAAAGCTAAACACCCTAAAACATAAAATCCAAAAAACTCTAAGGGTGTGTTTGGTTTAAGGAAAATTTGATGGAAAGAAAAATTTGATGAAAAATGAAAATGAAAATTTGTGAGAAAATGAGAAAGAAAGTCTGTAAAAAAAATAGTTGAAAAATAGTAAGAAAAATTTGTTTAAAATAAAGAATATTTTAGCATTCTTCCATCATTTTTCATCCCTAACTAAAACAAAAAAAATATATAATGGATTCTAAGGAGAATATACACTTTCCCCCAAATTTTCCTTTTCACTAAATTTTCAATAAATCAAACACATCCTAAACTTGGAAGTGTATGGAAACACTAAAAACCCACAAATTATAAAACCCTATAAATCTGTAACACTAAAACTCCTAAAACAAAAAAGAAAAATAGCAAAATGATTTTTGTCCGACCTTTTCAATAACTTAGGGCATCCCCATTGAAACAAACCAAAAAGTTGGTTTGTGTCATGCCACTTCAGATTTGTGTCATGCCAACTCAACATTGTCATAAATTTTCTTTTCACAAACATAAACTCCACATAAACTCCCATTGAAACAAACCTCTCAAACCTCTGTTCATGGGACTCACATGTCATATTATACTTTTTTTCTATCTTTTCATATTATATTAATTAAATCTTTTCTAAATTCATTAAATATTTAATTATTTATAATTATTAATTCATATTACTTTTTTTTATATTTACATGTTAAAAATTTTAAATAATAAAATATTTCATCAAACCATAAAAATAATAACGTATTGAACGTTAGAAACAACGGTTATAATTTTATTTAAATATTTAAATATTTAAATAAATACCATATACAGCGTTTTTAACTTAAAAGCGCAGTATATGGTAGGTAGCTTAAACGGCGCTTTTAAGTTAAAAACGCTGTTTAAGCTACCTACCATATACAGCGCTTTTAAGTTAAAAACGCCGTATATGGTAGGTACTTTATACGGCGCTTTTAACTTAAAAGCGCCGTTTAAGCTACTTACCATATACGGCGCTTTTAAGTTAAAAACGCCGTATAAAGTATATACGGCGTTTTTAACTTAAAAAAGCCGTATAATGTAAATTCACGAACCGCTTCGTCTGCACGAAGCGGTGTTGTGTCAGAAAGCTACGAACCAACTTCCACATCGAAACGAAGCGGTTCGTGGCCTGACACAAACCTTCGTACGAAGCTTCAATGGGGATGCCCTTATACGAACCTTCACCTTTACATTCCTTTTTCCCTATATATAAATAAAAGAAATATTTTTTATTTAATTTTAAAGGTTAGTATGCATATGGTTCCTTACGACCTTATTACCTGAGAGGACGGGTTGTAGACTGTTGATGATGATGCAAACTGCGAGCATGGGAGTCAGCTTTTTGACGAGACGCTGCACCTCATGACTGTCCGTAAAGAGGGATGGGTAGTCATTACGAGTCAGGATCAGTGCGAGGCTTAGAACGAGTCCTATGAGGATCGACTCTATGGCCACCACCACGACCGAGAACTTGGCTGTTCTAGGACGCGCTGCTCCCAGCTCATTCGACACCCTCACACTACATGCCAAATAGATGAGTTAACATGGCTTTCTTCCATTCAACAACCAAACCGTTCAAAGATGGTGAAAGAGATATTATGACGATCACCTTATGGCAGCGTTGAATCCCAAAGCCAGCATCACTGCCCATCCCAGTATGTTCAAGCTGACATGTTACCAAACAACACGTGACTCTGTCAGCTAAAAAACAACTTTAACACGCTTTCTAATAATTTCTGGTCCAACCACGATTGGCATTGATTACAGACATGGTCCCAGAAGCTGCGACTGGGAGTGTTGAACTAAATGAGTGGCGAACTAGAGATTTTAATTTGGGATATGAAAAAAAAAATTTTAATTGAATGAGATATAAAAATAAAAAATATAATATTTTTAAGTTTAATTGAGGGTATAAAATTTTTTTAAACTGATTGGGGGTACAAAATTAAGAGATATCATATTTTTATACTTAATTTAGGGTACAAAATTAAAAATATATTATTTTTACACTAAAATAGAAATGTTTGTTCGGAACCGGGATGGACAGTTGTCCCCGCTGTCCACCCAGTGATACCGCCACTCACTAAATGTCAAGATGACAAAAAACGCCAATAATACACAATTCATTACGTAGAATGAGAAGAAATTAATAATAATTGTCACATGTTTTAACCAATCAAGTTTTAAAAAAATTAAAATCAATAATCAATCTCTACTTGTGATCGCTTTCACTTTTCAAGTTGTTCGTATTTGTGCAACATAAACAAGCTACAGGCTCCACAACCCAAAGTATCATCATCTATGTTACGTTACACACCACACATGCATTATTCATGATGGATGATTCGATACCCCACAAAGGAGACGACAAGAAGGGATGTGAACTGATATGGTTTATAAAGCTAGCTAGGAGACCCAACAACTTAAGTAAGCTATCACCCAATCAATCGAGTGAAAGTCATAGGTCATTGAGATATGTTTTAACTGCTAGAATCTCATGCATATTCCAGACCATTTATTATATGCTTCCATTATGTTGATTTCATGTAGCCACAGCGAAGAGGATCAATGCCAGCGAAGGGGAAGAAACCGTACCAGACAGACAGTGCATCAACAGCTATCTCCGCATTCTTCAAGTAGCCGGCGAAGAGGATCAATGCCACGTAATACCAAACCTCCAAACTACACTCACAAAAAATTGATGAGTTGCTTGCAATCTTCATGAGAATATTCAGAAAATATTAGGCTCCGTTTGGTTTATAAAAAACGAGATAAAAGTGATCTTGTCAAAGTGGTTATAATTTCTAAACCAGAGACTTAGTCTTTCAAACTTTTCATATGTGCCACATTCCTAAGAGTCATTTGGGAGATTTGTAAACCAAAAGTTAGTAAACAATAACAAATAAATAAAAAAAAGATTGGGAGCACTCACACAAGCATGACTGCGGAGGCGAGCGAGAGCCGCACGAAGCCCCAAAGATTTTGAAACGCCCCCCACGAGAACCCCGACCAAGCCCGACCGCAAGTCCCGCTCAAGATATACGCCATTTGGGACACGACGATGAGAACCCAAGACGAGTTGAGCGCGACGGCGACCCCGACCAGCCCCCATCCGAGTTTGATCATCAAAAGCCAGCTCAACAAGGTGTGGATGACTAAGACGATGCCCGAAATCACAGCCATGGCCATTATCTTGCTCTGCGCCTGGAGGAACTTGGCCATCGGGAAGTTGAAGGCGTAGGCGAAGAGCTGGGGGATCATGTAGATGGCTAAGGTACCTGCGGCTTCGGCGATTTCGGCTTCTTGGCCGATGAGTTTTAGGAAAGGTGCGGCGAAGATGTAGAGGAACATCAAGACGAAGGCTGTGCAGTTGAGAATGACCCACGACCGTTGCATGTAGACTCCCAGCATGTCGATTCGGCCTGCCCCGAATGCCTGGCCGCAGAGCGTCTCCAGCGCGCACCCCATTCCTAGCTGATCCACACCAAATAAAATCCGGC
This sequence comes from Kalanchoe fedtschenkoi, assembly GCA_002312845.1. Classification (NCBI taxonomy): domain Eukaryota; kingdom Viridiplantae; phylum Streptophyta; class Magnoliopsida; order Saxifragales; family Crassulaceae; genus Kalanchoe; species Kalanchoe fedtschenkoi. The sequence goes on along the minus strand of NQLW01000034.1, from coordinate 540,506 downwards.
ACTTCAATCAGAATATACATGCAAAAGTTTCGTTGGTAATTCAACCCTTTCGTCAGATAAAGATAACTTTTTTATCTTTGCTTAGAACTACAAGGCAAAGGGAAATTAGGGGTTCTTTGCTTTGCTTACCATGACTCCCATGGAGAACCCGGCTATGACGGTGTTTTCGATAGCCACGGCAGCGAGAGCGATGGTGCTGACTTGCCCAGCTAACAGCTGCGTGACACCTCCGAGAGAGTACTGGCATAATGACATGAAGATTGCCGGTCCAGCGAGGCGCCATAGCTTCTTAGTCTCGACGTAAAATTCACGAAAAAAGTCGCGAGGACTGTTGATGGGTTTAATGTCGTTTTCATCGGCTGTGAAGGAAGCTGTGGATGAGTTTACGGAATGTAGCCGTGGGGCGGGACCTGCGGCCGCTGAGAGCAGCGGCTGCCCAACACCGTTCTGTTCCATAAGTGACGAAGGATCAGTAGAACAGAAGATAAGGAAACTTTGTCCATTTTATATGACGCTTTGGAGTTTGACTGGTTGGTCGGTTAGACGTGTTATTAGTTGAGGTTAGACAGTCGAAGTTCTAATAAATGCAACTCGGATAATTGCACGAGAAATTCTTGGCGGCGGAAAATACACGCCATCTTATACATTTGTTGTATTAAAAAATCAAAGATTTATTAATTTTACATTATTTAGAAATTTTCAGTGTATTATAAAATTAGTCAAACTGTCACCTAAGCTTCCAAATCATTGATCTACCATTCACGCTTGATATAAAATGTCCACCAACGAGTCCAAGTGCAGGAGTGACCTAACTGGATGAATTTAAATATGTTTTAGAATTCTGAAGTTAATTTATATATAAAAAAAATTGTAGCGACGTGCACATTTTAATCATACTAAAATAATTATTAAGATGCTGGCTCAATCCATACAAAATGATGCAATGAGTGTGCATTCTAACAAATGTTTTAAATGGTGTCTCGTTGAGCATTGATTAGTCACCCTAAATGTCGCGCCTAACCAATTAGGAGTAATTATTAAAATTATTAGCCTTTTTTTTCATGTCTAATTACTTGTGAAAAATTACAAAAAATAGTTTAAATTGTTTTTAAATTCAATTAAAATTTTTATTTTATGCTCGATTGGTCAAGAAAAAAAATAGAAGGGAACAGAAAATTATAGTAAAAGAAAAAAGAAATCCGCATCAGTTATAAATCATTTTTCTTCTGTTTAATTGGATATTAGAATTCTAAAGAAAATGTCAAAATATTATTTAATATAGCGTATATACCATGTCTGGGCATATAAACTATGTAGCATATCGGCTAAGTGATATCATTTTAGGTTATTTTTATGAGATTTATGATTTTTAAATTGTAGAATTTTTATTATTTTAGAATTTACAAGATTTTTTTTGTTTCAAACTTTCATATTTTTAGTATTTTTTGAATGTTTCAAAACTCATCCATAATGGCATCGTTACATAACTCTAAAACCGTCAATCTTAACCATTAGGATACGTAGCATATATACCCTGACGGAATATATCCGTTTTTCCCTTAGAAATAATTCTATATATTTTTCGCTGCCCGTAACATTTTATATAAACCAAACATAGAATGTGCAGGAGTTCTCCTCAAAATTTTCTTCCCGTCATTTCACGAAATCTGACCAAACCAATCAAAGCTTTAATTTTCAATCTAATTTTGATTCCATCTAATTTAACCTGAATCAAACAAATTTTTACCTGTTCTCTACAATTTTTTTCCTTAAATTTTCTTAAATAAAATGGAGCCTTACAATTTTATATGAATAGACTGAATTTTGAGTCGATTCGTCCACTTGGAAACTAAAACAAAAACTTAAACCTGTTTTTGTTTAATCATTTAATCACGACTACAGATCTCCTCCTTATCATCCAGATTTTTTTATGATCAAGCGATAATCAATTGGATGAAGATATGAAAGCACAAAAAAATGTTATTGGATATAAGGTGACAGCTTATATAAATTATATGAGGAATTGTCAAAATAACATCATTTTACTTCTTCTTATTTCCGTTTTAATGTTTTGGGATGTTTAATAATTAATCCTAAAAAAATTCTGAACTCTAAAATTAGAAAACCCAAAATCCAAGTGACTAAAAACCCTAAAACCCCTAAAACCCTAAAAATATGAAAAATGTAAAACCCTAAAACTAAAACATCATAACATGTGGCCATATTATTTTTCCTTTTTAGTTACACGCCAAATAGAGAATTAGCAGAAGTAGTATTCCTAGCTCAATGATAATGGACTCACACCGGCTCCCCACCAACCTAGGTGTGTCTAATTGAAGTCATTTTTTGAATTATTTTTAAGGATCAATCAAAGATAAATAAATAATGATTGATTCACCTAAATTATCCAGATATTATTCATTATCATATTACACCGTATTACAATATCATATCTAGATATATATATTCTCATTCAACCCAAAAGCTATCCTCATGATCAATATTGCGAATGATATATTGACCATGCATAACCACATAGCTCTCATGAAAAAAATTTCTTTCATACTGCATGGTAGACCCATGCATCAGTATCCCACAACATTTTCATAGCTTCAAACATTTTTGTATTCATCTCTCATATATCACTATAGCTGATGTTGCATGTTAGTCAACAAAATTTCAATTTGGTACGCTGTTCTTTTTTGGTACGCTGATAAAATTTTCGACATCCCTTTGGTTAGGATTGTCGGCAACTTCTCCTCCCCATTTCTTGATTCGATCCGTAGCAATCGAGGCCTGCGTAAGTTGGAACAACCGATGAATAAGTTTTTGACATGAAACCAACGTTAGTAATGATCTAGTTTGCCAGGCTGATAAGAAAATGGGGATTCCGAAACCTCTTTGTTCCAATTGGTCCTGTAAATCATGAGTACGAGGACGAAGGTCTGAACGAATGTGCCTGTTATCATGCCGATCCAAATACCCTGAAGAGAAAAATAAGGAGTAAGTGTACGCATACAGACAACCCTCAAAGCTAGATCTTCCTGTGAACAGATATTCGGAACTCGGGAGCCGACCTGAACTCCGAAGCCGAACGTGTAACCCAGAAGGAGACCCATCGGCATCCCAAACAGATAGTAACAAGCGATGTTCACGTAGGCTACGAAAGCTTGCCACCCTGCACCAATTGCCACCCCTGCAACAACCAATATGAATCTTCATTATTTTTTATTTTAAAAAAATAAAATAGTATTGCATTTATTTCATGCACATATATTATCTAAGTATTAAAAAATTCAAACTCTGATCATAAAAATTAGGGTAAAGTACAAAAAAGGGGTATGTACTATACCCAATTTAAAAATCATGGTCAAAACTATCAAACTTTAAAATTTCAGGTTTTTTTATTTTTTCGGGGTTGTATTGTAACTTTCAATTCTAAGTCCCGCCTATCATAAATAATTGAAACTTGTTGGTGAAATTTGTTGGTTTGTGAAATTTGTCAGTGAGTTCCAGCATTATATATCAGCAATTGAAATGGATAAATGATATATGATATATTGAATTATCTATATACGTTATATATTTGTCGAATTAGAAAAGTAAAAAGACATGTAGCAGACGGCTGCCACAAACTGTCGATTGAGTGTTGTCATTTTTTTCCTCAAAATCAAACTGTTGTAACTTCAAATGTCAAGGGTTTCTATAATTTATGATAGGCAGGACTTAGTATTGAAAGTTACAATACAACCCCGAAAAAATAAAAAAACCTGAAATTTTAAATTTTGAAAGTTTCGATCGTGATTTTTAAATTGGGTATAGTACATACCCCTTTTGTTTGTGTACTTTACCCTAAAAATTATATAAAATGAATACATACTCATAGCAATTTTTACCACTGGAACACATTATCAGATGGGTTCTTACCTGAGAGGATGGGTTGGAGATTGTTGATGATGATGCAAACCACGAGGGTGGGAGTCAGCTTATCGACGAGACTCTCCACCTCACTACTCTCGGTAAACAGGGAGGGGAACTGGCTGCGAGTCAGGATCAGTGCGAGACTTAGAATGAGTCCTATGAGCGTCGACTGTAGAGCCACCACCACGACCGAGAACTTGGCTGTTCTAGGACGCGCTGCTCCCAGTTCATTCGACACCCTCACACTGCACGCATGCCAAATAGATGAGTTAACGTGGCTTTCTTCCATTTAACAACCATGCAAAGATGGTGAAAGAGATATGTTGACGATCACCTTATGGCGGCGTTGAATCCAATAGCCAGCATCACTGCCCATCCAACTATGTTCATGCTGCCATGTAACCAAACAACATGTGACTGTTTTACTTGCACATTATTGAATAATGCCAACCGACCATGCAGACTTCTAGCTAAAAAACAACACGCACACATGCATGTGGTCCGATACCAAAACGGAAACGACAAGGGCTGCGGATAGATAGAGCATGAAGCTAGGCTAGGACACCCAGCAACTTAAATTGGCTATCATCCTATCGATCGGCCAGTCAAAGTCAACGCAAGATTAGGTTGATCAGATGCGTGTGCTGCATCGTGCTTATAACTAGAATCTCATACGTACATGTTCGACTTCATTTAATATATGCTGGCATTACATTGACGCCATATGAACGATAAAACCACATCAGATGCATTTATTATAGGGCGGAAATCCTAAATGTGAATCCAAATTATCACCATTTTCTTGGTCAGGACTATTTATATATTCAAAAGGAAAAAAAATATTTTTTTCAGTATTTTAAAATGTCATATTGAGTAATTTGATGCAATAAATACAATTGATCTTATCAAACTTGTTCAGTAATAGAGTCGGTTTAACATGAAATTTATGAATTTTTTTAAACAAAATGAAATTATATCATTTGATGACAAAATAATGTATTTTTGGGGCAAGGATATAAGTAATATAGTAATATTAGTTAAAGAATGCACTGTAAATTTTAATTTAAAATATCAATGCAAGCAAATTTTTTTTAATTCTTTATTGGACATTTAGATGGTTCTGATCATAATTGGGTAAATGACAATAGTTCATAGCGCCTTTTAGGATTTTTTCCTTTATTATACGCTGGCATTATATTGATGTAATGTACAAGAAAATCTTACCAGATGGAAAGTGCATCAACAGCTATCTCCGCATTCTTCACGTACCCAGCGAAAAGGATCAATGCCATGTAATACCAAGTCTCCAAACTGCACTCAAAAAAAAAAAAAAAAAAAAAAATGAGTAGCCAGCAAATGCATGATAATATTCAGTAAATATTAGGCTCCGATGTTGTCGAACTACTAGACCGTAATTATATTTCCCTAAACCAAACAGAGCCTTAGGCTTAGCCTCTCAAACTTGCACGTTGCCACATTCTTAATTGAATTAGGAGCAAAACTGACATTGAGGATCTTGTCTCCCTTGTACAGTCCAACTAGTACATAGAACTAATTATCAGCTCATCACGCCGTCGCACGTACTCCCACAACTGCTCATTGGGATGTGATCATCTTGATAAAGTAATTAACTCCTCTTATTGAGGGTTTCGATAAGTACTATTAAAAATCAATGACAACCTCATGTGGCTCAACCAAATGCCAGTAACCTCCATTAAATATAAAATACGGTAACATTTGAAGTGGCATTGAAAGTCAGACATGCAATAATACGTGTAAGTAGGTTAGATTTAGATAACCCGATCTCGTGCACTAATTAATAAAAGTGGAGGACCAACTGTCATTTTCCAGATGTATGTAATTAATAGCATTAAGTGATAATAATTTCAACTGTTCTTCTTAATGGCACACAGCTCAATTTCAACATGAAACACACCCAGGCTTATAATGGCATCCAATGAAACAAAAATGGGATCTGTGTTTTGAAATATTAAGGGTGTGTGAACGTAATGGCAAAGAAAATTTGAGGGAAAGTTAAATTCATATTGAATTTCATTTTATTTTATGTTTGTTTGATTCAAATGGAAAATTGGAATGAAAGTTTCAAAAACTCTTTTTATTTTACTTTAACTTTCTCTCTAATTTTTTATGCAATTTTCTTTCCCACAAATTTTCCCTGAACCAAAAAAAATCTATTGAGTAATGTTTGTGTTCTCAGAAAGTAACACAGAATATTCATTCAGTCTTATGGGGTTCTTTTCCAGTTACTTCTCTTGGTGGTGCAAGACATCTTTTGAAATTTAGAAATTGCGTCATTATTAAGGAACTTGAGTTTATAAAACTTTGTTTAATTAGGATTTTCTATAATATTTAGAAATCCTAATTTTGTTATGATAAGAAATCTTTTTTGTGTTAGGAATTCATTGTTGCATATATAAACCTAGTTAGAGTTTATTTCATAGACAGATAAGAAAGACATAAACTCTCTCTTGTATTCTCTTCCTTAAAGTAATAAGATCTTTATCTTTACTCATAGATGTAGGTTACTACGACCAAAACACGTATTTTTGTGTCTTCATTTATTCTCATTCGGTAGTCAATATTTCACTACCCTACACCAACAAAATCTTTCTAACTTTTCTTCAAATTTATCTTTGCACCACTCAACCAAACACAGCCTAATTAACTCAATAATGGATAGTGGATAGTGGTGGATTTTAGTAAATTGACAGGTTGATTTTATTATACATGAATTCGTGTCAACCAAAAATTAGTAAATAATAATTTATAAAAAAAAAAGTAAAAAGAAAGATTGAGAGCACTCACCAGAGCATGACTGCGGAGGCGACCGACAGCTGGACGAATCCCCAAAGATTTCGGAACGCCCCCCACGAGAACCCCGACCAAGCCCGACCGCAAGTCCCGCTCAAGATATACGCCATTTGGGACACGACGATGAGAACCCAAGACGTGTTGAGCGCGACGGCGGCCCCGACCAGCCCCCATCCGAGTTTGAGCATCAAAAGCCAGCTCAACCAAGTGTGGACGACTAAGACGATGGCGGAAATCACCGCCATGGCCATCATCTTGCTCTGAGCCTGCAGGAACTTGGCTATCGGGAAGTTGAAGGCGTAGGCGAAGAGCTGGGGGATCATGTAGATGGATAAGGTGCCTGCGGCTTCAGCGATTTCGGCATCTTGGCCGATGAGTTTGAGGATAGGTGCGGCGAAGATGTAGAGGAACATCAAGAGGATGGCTGTGCAGTTGAGAATGACCCACGAGCGTTGCATGTAGACTCCCAGCTTGTCTACTCGGCCTGCCCCGAACGCCTGGCCGCAGAGCGTCTCCAGCGCGCACCCCATTCCTAGCTGATCCACACCAAATCAAATCCGGCACTTCAATAATCAGAATACTAGAAATTGGCGTTACATGCACCAGTTTCGTTAGTAATTCGACCATTTCGTCGCTAAAGATGATTTGTTCCTTAGAAATAAGTTAAAGGTCAACGTGTGAGTGATTGGCTTTTGCTTACCATGGCTCCCATGGCGAACCCGGCTATGACGGAGTTTTCGACAGCCACGGCGGCGAGAGCGATGGTGCTGACGTGACCGGCGAACAGCTGCGTGACAGCTCCGAGAGAGTACTGACATATTGACATGAAGATGGCCGGTCCAGCAAGGTACCATAGCTTCTTAGTCTCGACGTAAAATTCTCGAAAAAAGTCGCGTGGAGTGTTGATGGGCTTGATGTCGTTTTCATCGGCTGTGAAGGAGCTTACGGAATGGTGCAGGTGGGGGGCGTCTGCGGCCGCGGAGAGCAGCGGCTGCTCAGCACCGTTCTGTTCCATAAGCGTGGAAAATTTAAGGGAGAGGAAAGTATTCGAGGGACTTGAGAGATTACGTTTTGGGTTTCACTGTCAGAATGAGAATGAGGTTTATCATTTTTATACTTCATAGAAGTTTGATTAACTACAGTTTGGGGGCCGAACTTTGATTAATTACAACTCAAGGTCGTTGCATTCCCACTGTTATCATACGGTGATGTATTTAAAATATTCTATGACGCGCATGCAAGTGTAAATGATATAATATCAATGATTAAATATATGATTTGAGAGTTATTAAACAAATCTCAACACATAATTATTGGTGTAAAACTTCAAAGTTAGTGTGTGCATAAACTGGAGTTGACTTTAATAATTTTAATTTTTTATAAATAAATTACCTTTCAATTTTGCAAACACTGCAGAACTCAGATATAAACATCATTGACCTCTCTGGATTAGGTTGGGAGGATCTCAGGCTCCTTCATAAATATCATAGTTATTAAAATCAGACCGGTTGATCATTGGGACTGAGAACCAGATCAAATACTGGTCCGATTTATAATTAAACCGGGTTACAATATGAATCGGTCAATTCCGGACAAACCGGCCGTATATTACAAAACCGTTGAACCAGACCGGTTCAGTTGAACCGATCACTGTAATTAATGACTTAGTTATGTGCAAAAATTATTATTTTGCAAAATTGGGGAGTTGGAAATCAAACTAGTCCCTTTAAGACAAATTTTATGCTTTATAGTTGATAATCATGAGTAATTAAACCGATAATTGAATTGGTTTGAATCGCCAGTTCAGTCGAAGACCAGTTCGATCTCCGATCCATAACTATGATAAATGTCTATCACTTCATTTATTGTCATTAACGCGCAAGAGATAAAAGATACCGTTTACAGATGGATTTGGGATGTCATCGGCGACTACCAACACGAGCAAATAAATTAATACCTTATTTATTATTATTTATTAAAGTGTGGCCTGTTTACTTTGATTAATTTGATGATGTTGTGTGTAAACGTGGATCGAGTTTAATAAAGTAGGCTGAAGTTTGGTTTATACCTCTAGTTCTTTTTTAATTATAGTTTAATTTAATTTATTTTGTACAATTTTATTTGTAATTTAATAATTTTAATGTATATTCCGTATCTTATAAAATAAAATATTAATTCTTTTGTTATCATAATCACAAAAAATCATTCTACACTATTAATAATACATCATATTTTACATTTTACATAAAATTAGAAAAAATCATTAAATAAGTGCTTAATAAATTGAATCACCAACTAGTATTTACTCCCTCCGTCCTCTAATACATGTCGTTTACGGTTAATTTGAGTAGATTAAGGTGAAGTTAATGTTAGCGGTTGAACAAATTTAATGAGTGGGTGGTTGATGTTTTTATAAAAAAATTCATGCAAAAAGTAAAATTGGTAGATGATCACTGGTGGAGAATATATTTTTTATTGAATATGATAATGAAGTAATTAATGTTTGACATTTTAAGGTAGTTGTTGACATTAAATGCGCATTGAAAATTTGTTAAGTGACAAGTAAAAGTGGACAAAAAAATTCGGTTAAGTGACATGTAAAAGAGGACAGAGGGAGTATATCTTATTAATTAATTCACTCAAAACAATCTTAAATGATTATTATTAAAGAACTGATGGAGTACTAATTTTATTTTGGAAAATTAGATAAGATGTCAATTTCGAATTTAATTACTTGCTAATATTAATTACTTCAATTAGTAATTTCAAATTGTATGTTTGATTAAAAAAATGGAGAAAGAAAATTAAATTAATGAGTATTTTTACAAATTTCAAACTCAAAAATATCATCAGCTATTATTGCGGCTAACATTTTATCAATAATTGAATGGGAAATCTAGGTTAAATATCGGTTTCACATTAGGCAAATATTTCAACTTTTTCGCCAAAATTTTCATGAGCTTTTCAGAACCAGTCAAACCTCAAACCTGCTTTTGTTTACTAATTTCATGGACGACAGACTGGAGATGTCCTCGTTACCGCCCGCACATGTATGTATTCACGCATGTGCCCCCAGGATCTTCGTGATATTCATCAATATCAAGACAGAATCTGGTCGTGGCTACGCCACCTCCATGACTCGAATTTGTTTGGTTTAGAAAAAAAAGGTAAAATCCAAAAGATTTTTTGAACTATCACTATATATCTATTTGTGGACCGAATTATCATGGTTTTCGAAAAGAATGCGATAAAAAAAATGACAGATTTTCTAAAATAAAATTTTATATTTCTAAACTAATATTATTATAAAACTTAGATTTCTGTGCGAAAATTACTTTGTTTAGTTATCAAAATAAATAATATTGTTTTGAACACATAAAGAAACGACGTCTTTTCATACTCAATCATCAATAAAACTGGATAAACTTCTAATGTTATGGTTGAAAGTGTATGCAGCCACATGGAATGATTGTTTGATCATGAGGAACCAAAAGTTTATGTTTCCAAGCTGATGTGTTAGTTCATGCAGTTGTTATACCAAAATTTCATGAGGTTCGAACTCACAACACTATACGGGATAAAAAAAAACATCGCCGCAGAGATAAAGACTTAGCATCTCATGGTCGAACGATTAAACTATGATCAGATTCTACTATGAGGCACGTAACACACTTAACCATAACTTAGGCAACCACTATTCGTAATTTTTTATTTTATAGGTTAAACTTTACATTTTCTGCTCTAATGTGCTTCTAACTGAAATATGATGAACTACTCTCTTATTGGGTGTTACGGAGAAGTGGAGACTTTAACGGAAGGAGCGGGAGACGCAAAGCAAGAGTAGTGGGGGCGCAGGGGCCTCAACATTTTGAATTAGTGGGGTACTCGGTAATTTGGAGCTTCAGACACTTGGATGTTCAAAGATCAATGGTAAAAAGTACAAGATTCAATTTAAGATTCGTTTTTTGGATGGTTTGAAAAATCGTTATTGATTTTTTTAACAGAACAAGCTTCAACTCAATTGCTGCAAAGTAGAAAGTTCAACTTCGAAAATAAAAGTAAAAAATTCTAAACAAAAATTTGCTAATACAAACATACAATCAATCAAACTAATCCGGTCGAATATAATCAGATCCAAATGAAAATACTTCTTATTTCCTTTTCAATATATCCATGGTCTTTATTCAATTTAAAAGTGCTAGAGCTTGACATCCACTTCCTGATCATAGCAATTGTACTGAAGCAGGTCAGACCGTAAGGGTGTGTTTGATTTTGAAAAAATGGTGGAAAGGAAAAATTGAAGGAAAGGTAGAAAGATTTCTTTGTTTGGTTTATGGAAAATTTATGAGGAAGGAAATTGTATTGAAAATTAGAAGGAAAGTTAAAGTAAAATAAAAAGAGTTTTAAAACTTTCCTTCAAATTTTTCATTTGAACCAAACTGGGGAAAATAAAATGAAATCCTTAATGAATTTCACTTTCCTCAAATTTTTCTTTCCATCAAATTTTTCGTAAATCAAACACGCCGTAAGTAATGGACCTGGATCCAATGCTGCGCTGCAATCGTTTTATTTGTTTGTTGGCTACTCAACTTAAAACGACGTCATTTTAATATATATTTTAATTAAATAGTCAACAAACAAACAAAACGACACAACAAATTATAATAGAGCGGATCCTATTCCGTGAGTAATGGACTCCGCAACTACCCAATACCTCCGCAATCCCGCATCTCATGGAGGCGTGGAGCCCATATGAATTTATTCTCAGTCTCTCGGGTCGCATATCAAGACCCGTCTTATTGCGTTCAACTCATTTTGATTTATTTTTAGCCAACTCTCCTCGATAATTTCTAAGTACTAGAGTTTTTATTATTTTAGAGTTATAAAGATTTTTTGATTTTAAATTTTTATATTTTTAGTGTTTGTTTTGAATGTTTCCAAATTCATCCAAAATAACGTCTTTTCGTAACTCTAAAACCCTTCATTCTAAATTCTCAAAATACTAAAAATAAACACTAGAACCTTAAAAAAATTTTAAAATATTAAAAATTTTGAATCATGAAACCCTAAAATCCCTGAACATCATTAAAAATGAATTCATTTTAACTACTAGAATACGTAATTTATATACCCTGATAAAATATATCTGTTTTTCCTTAAATTTAATTAAATATATAATATAAATCAGCTCCTTTATATTATTATCTATAAAAAAAATCCTATTTAGTAGATAAAATTCATAGAAACAATATTTTGTTTTTGAAGAGATCGGTTCTATCTATTTCAAAATTTTAAATCAATTATGCACGATTCGATATGAATTTTTATTAAAAGCTGAAATGAACCGTCACATCCCTACTCTCTCACAGTAGGTGAAAAGTTGACCAAGTATTTATGGACTCACTTCCATTGCATTTCAAGCCTTCTCTCGTGCTTTCAACATTAAAAAACACGTAATCACTTAGGCTGTGTTTGGCTTAGATAAAATTGCAGGGAAAGAAAAATTTGATGAAAAGTGAAATTCATTATGAATTCCATTTTATTTTTCTGTGTTTGATTTAGAATGAAAAATTTGAAGAAAATTTTCAAAACTTCTTTTAATTTACCTTAACTTTCCTTCTAACTTTCTACATAATTTTCTTTCCCTCATATTTTCCATCTAAACCAAACATTGAATTTCACCCATTTTTCTTTCCACAAAAATTTCCCAAAACCAAACACAGCCTTAAACGGGTCACAGCTATGACTATGATAAGGTAGAAGATACAACGCCTAGCTCAGGGCACTCTCATGCATGCGTACGAAATTAGGTGAAGGGTGAGAGATGTGCGCATCTCAAACTCCAGATAGGTTTTAGGTTCATGGGTCACAAAATGTGATCCCAAGAATTTGGTTAGAGTTGTATATATATATATATATGACTGCTCCAAGCCTCCAATCAATCGCAGTGAAAAAAGTTCTCAGTTACCTGAAAGTCGCAGCTAGCAATATGTCGTCGCCGCCGCAGTTCTTTGCATTACTGACTCTTTGCTTCTTTGTAATGTTTACCTACGCAGCAGCAGTGGCGGCGCCGCCACCGCCGTCTTCGCTACAGGTCAGGATCAAGAACGACCTGGGTGGCAACATGAAGATCAAGGTACACTGCAGGGCTGGCGACCAGAGCTTGGGGACGCAGACGATAGTGAAGGGGATGGCGATCGAGTGGAAGGTCGATCCGTCCCAGGTTCAGAGAAGCTCCCCTTACTTATGCGACGTGGAGTGGAATGAGACGGAGGGGTTCCACTTTGAGGCGTTCCCTGAAGCCGCCGGAAGGAAGGAGCAGACGTGCCAGTCGTTCTGCTCGTGGCATATTACTGAGGATGGGCCGCTGCTGCAGAACCAGAAGACCGGGGCTTGGGAGGCCATGCCTTACCGGCCACTGCCTGGCGGGATGGTGGGTGCCGGCAGACTCATGGGGATGAACGAAAGTTACTACCAAATCAACCATCTCCAGCATAAATGCATCTGCTACCCGCCCAGAAACTGAGCTCGTCTCTCACATGATGCTTCATCGTTGTACCTTCGTCCTTTGCTGTCTACGCCGCATACTTAACTCCTGCAGAGGACATGAAATAAAGCGAATAAGTCACAAGTACTCAAATGAAGCGAATACAAATCATATCGAACAAACCAGAATTCGTTACCTGGAAACTCTTGAATATATAAGGTATCTGGACTTACACAAGAATCAAATCCTCCGGAGACCACAGAGAAACCAAAGATGGAACCCAGAAAAAAAGGGCGCAAAAGAGGTTAACGTGAAAGCAAGGCCAAATAGAATCAATTTCTGAGGAGTTTGTATTCATAATAATTAGATAGAACGAGAAAGGCAGTTGAGATTATGCAATAATAAGTTGCATCACTCTTTGTACAAATGAAGAGGATGGTGAAGAATTCACATTCTCGAATAGCCGCCACGGTCCTCATACTGTGTCATGAAAGCGTCGTTGAATTTTTTGAAACTCTCCATGATTCCAGGCATGTCTTCCTCAGCAGGTAAGATGGTAGTTCTCAAATGGAAGACCCTGAAAAAAGAAAAAAAATTAAGTTAATGTTACGTATGTTGATTCGTGAGATTTAACTGAGACATACATACCCTTCTTTTTGTCCGAATCCCGAACCAGGAACTGTAGAAATGCCGGTGGCTTCCAAGAGCTTCAAGCAATAGAAAACATCAGGAACTTTTCCAGCTCTTTTGGCCGCTTCAATGGCCTTTGGTGGCAATTTAATTTGAGGGAATGAGTACATGGCTCCTGAAAATATTTGGTATTGTAATGATAACGCAGAAAAATAAACATGTCAAATCTGAAAGATGTCTTCTGTACCTTCTGTGAAGTTACAAATTACATTCTTGCAGCTGTTGAATCCGTCAGTCATCATCCGTGCTCTTCTCCTAAGTGACTCCAGGATGCCTTTGCTGCACCGTTAAAAGCTATATAAATATCGCGATAGTTTTGTCATATGCAATCTCATTTGGTCTTATTTTATCTGCTAAATGCTTGCCTTTCTAACTCAAACTTCAAGTATGAGATGTCTCCCGGTTTAGGTGGATTGACCATAAGACCCATCTGAACGAAGAAAAAAGAAAATCACAATAAACACAATTAAAGTTCAAGAAAGACTTGTTAACGTATCAGTAGAGTTAGACTTACGAATATCTGCCCAGGAACATTTGGGCTGAGAGATATCGAAGCAACCTTATAAATTTCATCGACAGTCTACAAAAAGAGAGGAAAAAAAATAAATACAAACGCTAGTGACAATTATCAGGCTTAGAGGGTTACCAGAAAAGAATTCTATTTCCTAACTCAGATGCGCGTTTGGATTAAAATAGTGATAAAAGCGAACCTCCGGAGGAATGTTGGTCATCTCGAAGTAGCCACCACGCTGGCCGCATTCACCCCAGTATCCCTTCGACACAGTGTGGTAGGATACGAGCTGAACCTCCTTGCTTATCGGAGGACCCATGTCCAAGAGTACCTTCATGCGTTTAGTTGAAACGTTGATAAAAAGAGAATATCAAGTACTTAACAAAAGTTTTTTATTAATGGATGAAAGTATTAATACTCTCTCTACCTTTCGGGAACTAATGAAGGGGCGCTCATCTTGGTAAATGTTCTGCTGATAGACTTCATCGCCGAGCAGCACAATGCTTTCTCGATAGCAGAAGCGCAGGATTTCTTTTAGGTTGTCAATGCTGAGGCATTGACCTGTTGGGTTGCCAGGGTTGATGATGACCATTGCTCTTACCTGAGGTATTGTTTCAACAATTCCAAAAGTCGAGCAACTAATTGACCAAGCAAACAACTACACACGCAAAGTTGAATGGGTCTTACTGATATGCCGTTGGAACGTGCTTTCGCAACAGATTGGCGAAGATTGTTGATGTCGAGAGCCCAATTTTCTGTCTCTTCTAGGTAATATGGAACAAGTGATCCGCCGTACAGGGAAATGGCAGCCGAGTAGAGAGGATACTGTGGAACTGGGACCAAAATCTGCAACCGGACGGAAGTATAAGACAATAAAAAAATATGTCATACATACACATCAAAGTGCTGCGTACGAAAGAAAAGGGTTTTGGATGAATACAACAATTCTGACAAGTTGTTAGGACATCATATCATACCCCGTCTCCAGGCCCTCGGATGATAGTGCTCAAGATCTGCATCACTCCTTTACTGGCACCATCGGTCAAAAATATGAGTTCTGGGTCACTGGTAAGAAAGACAAATCCCACATTAATCCATGAATGCATATATTAGGTAGACACTTCGCTGTCATGAAAGCACCGATAATGCACTTGAAGGGGATTCGTCACCTTGGATACCCGTCACGCCTCTCAATGAATTCAGCAACTTCCTTTCTTATGCCTGGAAGACCTCTAGAGTCGCTGTAAGCACCTGCACATCCAACATGGAGGAGTAACTGGTCAAAGTTTCCATTGGTTCCTCGGCCAATTAAGGTACAATATGACTCACTATAGCTTAGAAAGACCTGAGTCTCATACCTAGACCCCCTGAAGTTAATGAAAGGTAGTGTTTGGCCCTTGCAATGGCATCTGCAGGGAACACAAGCCCCACGTTTGGATCGTCTAGCAGAAACGGAGCTTGGCATAGGGCAACCACCTGCTCAAGAAACACTATCTAAGTTTATACTTGACAATGATGATATAAGATATCGATTAAAACCAGATAGGGGCTTGAATGCGGAACTAACCTGACGAGGGAAAGTCAGGGGCTTCTGTCCAAGCGCATGTGGGTTGCCAACATTAGTGAAAATGATCTGCATGTCAACATTTCCGTCAGTGAAAAAACTTCACGCTGTGAAAACCTATAGGTCTGTCATTCTTGTCATCACCTTCTTTCCTTCCTTCTGGAGCTCAGAAGCTCGAAGATACAGTTCACCTCTGACAGCATACTGAGCCTTCTTCACATTTTCATTTATCGAATCATAGTCAAGCCCTTTTGGCGACATGACGGTGTAGCTACACGCTCACTGCATCATTAGACACTTAAGATGTGAATCAAATCAATCTCTTCATAACTTATCAATTATGAAGAAAAAAAAAAGACATCAAACACCCCAAGGTCCCTTAGATTTATCTCCTTCAAAATTCAAACTCCAGTACCAAACCACTAACGAAGCGCCAATGTCTTCTACCAAGCATGCAGGAAATCAATCCACCCAAATTAATGTTTACTAAACACCAATGAGGCAGCAGAATGTGGATTTCTAACCCTAATTCAATAATAAAATCACCAGAAAATCTCAAATTTGAGGCACAAAGCTGCAGCTCCCACCAATCAAAAACCCTAATTCAATTTCTAACCCCAGAAATGCTGGCATCAATCGACCACTAAACTTGCTTCCATATCAAAAACCTCAATCGACCGAAAACCCCAAATCCAATCAATCAAATTTTAAGTCAACACTGACATAAAAAAAAAACACACATGATTTCTCAACTGGGTATCTCCAGAGCCCGAAAAGATCATACCTTTCGACCCAAGTCAGGTCTGTCACCGCTCCAAACTTCAAACCCAGTTACAAGTGAGAGTAGTCAGAGGAGCATCTCCAAAAGACACAGAATCACAGACCTGTAGCATTCTTAAAATACATTTTTTTTTCTCAAGTGGATAATGTGAAGCGGTTAGCAAACATGTATTGGCAGCCACCGATCCGAAAATTTGGGTTTTTGTTGGGGTTTGCTAGACGACAAAAGAGATAGGTTTCATTGCGAGATGTGGTCTAGCTTCCTCAAATGTTGAAGCCCAGGTTTATTTTGTGTGAAGATGAAGATGATAACGAATCAACGGAGTTGCTGCAGCTGACGGTTCTGCAGGCCGGTTCTTGTCAGTCCCTCTCTGTGGCAAACCAGTGGCTGGAATTCAATGGATTTTGTTTCCAAATTGACTTGGTTTTTTTGTGCAATTTTTTCATTTATGAAAATCATAATTATGAAGCATAATTTCTTTATCAAAATTACAATGTGTTTTAGAAAAAATTAAGAGAGAAAAGTACAAAATCAGGTATAATATATTAGTATTAAAGATTACGGTCATCACTATTAAATTTTAAAATTAATGAGTCTATGTATATTTCAGTATATTTGTATATTAGAATTCGAATTTTATATTATCTTACACAAACTACGTCTTTCAATAAAAAAATTCATTTATTATTATTATTTTAAACATAGTAAAAAAATTAATTTAATTTAATTACTATATCGAACAAATATAAAATTGGACCAATCATATTTAATAAAATGAACCAAATAAATAGGATTTTATAAATCTTTGTGTCGTGTTGCGGGCTTGCGGCCGTCAGTCTCTTATGGTGGATAAAATCAAAATAGAATTATTGTTGGTGGTGGAATAATATTTTGCTTCGATCTTTTGTATTATTTGTTGAGCAGACTGAATATTAGAATGATGAATTTGTTATTTATTGCCTGTTGCGCACCTTGAATTGTCGTCTTCCTCAACTCAAATAAATTGAAGCGACCAGCTCCAATGTAGTGTTCAAATATTTTATCACATAGATTCTCAAACTCAATTAAGATCATTAAAAGAGGCGGGCAAAATTTTGTCAAAGTTTAATGCAGCGGTACTTGGACCCTATATAATCATACAAAAAGTTGAAAAAATGTCATATAGAATCGAGTTGTCGCTCAAGGTAAAGCAGATACACTATCTTTCACAAAAATTGTTTGAAACAATATCATAGAAACGTCTGACAAGAGGAGAATCATCAATAGCACCACTATACGTTCTTACTTCATTTGGCTAAGAAATTGACCACATAGAGTCAAAGACATTTCACAACACAGGACCAGCCCTGAAGCTTGGCCCATATGGACGCAGATCCACGGCCCAGCTCATAAAATGGCCCCTTTAAGGCGATTGTACAATTGCATAAGTTCTCAAACTCAATCAAGACTATCAGAAGAGGCGAGAAAGACTTTGCAAGAGTCCCATGCAGCGGTACAATGGATCTTATCCAATTATAAAAAAAGTTAGAAAAGTGTTCTATCAAGTCAAGTAGTCGTTCATAATAAATCAGATACACTTTCTCTTCCACAAGAGTTTTTTGAAGCTCTATCTTAGAGACGATGTGGACCTGACAAGAGGAGAATCATTGATAGCATCACTATACGTCCTTAATTCATTTGGCTAAGAAATGGACTACATAGAGTTAAAGAGGATCGTAAGTAAGTCTGTCATTTCACCATGACACCACACACTAAGTATTTGATCTTTTGGAATGGACTATCAACATGCGAGGTGGTTTGGGATCTCACTGATTCCATGTGTCAATTCAAGGACAAGATATGAGACTTTGACAAGGAAATCGACGGATTAGGCGAAGGAGGATGTTATGGCCCAACTCATTTACCCCTTGGACCGGATCATGATTTGTCAGGAGAAGGACTTAAAAGATGAGAGCTCGCCTTAGAACATGAGAGCACTGAGTGTAAAACTTTGTAGATATTGGTGGAGACTTGTAAATAAATAGATATTTTATAGAAAACATCTGAATAATTAAATCATAGTTGTGGGATGAAATGGGTATTCATCGGAGGTGGATGATTATAATAGGTGAGCTCATTTATTCCAAATCTGAGACCTAAAGTTTAGGGGGTAAACTTGATAGGCAGATGATGACCAATTTAATTACCGGACAAAAATAAAAATGAATGAATAGTAGCATAGTCAGAATATTCTTAAACATAGTCAACAAATGTTGAAGTCTAATTACCTATTCCATCTGTCGCAACCAATCCAAACATTGGCACAGACATCCATCTCATGCAACCAATCCAAACATTGGCACATACATCCACTAGTTCATTTTCTTATGAAGGATGAAATGGTTTGGAACACGCGAATACGTGTAATTTAGGATGCATAGCAGATGAAGATCCAGATCTGGAAAGAACAGCTCCAATTCGACCTTCTTAAGTGTTTGTTGTAGTCTCCATAATCGAAAATATTGCTATTTACAGATATCTGGTTTTTCAAAGCCATTTCACTTTCAACTTTAAACTTCCGAAGCATAAAGAAAATGTGGCTTCATTTTTGTTCACGAATCAATTTACACTTCCAGTCTCAAAATGCATCACTGTATATCCAGAAAGACCATGGATCACCCTCTATCCTCCGATCCCAACTCTATGAAGGAAAAGCTTAGCGAATCCTACTAAGTTGGAGTCCATCAAAACAAGTGAAAGAGAAAAAGAATCTACTCATTTACATCATCTCTAACTTTCACCCAAAAGTATGCTCTTAAGATTCTTAACTTAGCGCTCCAGCTGGGCGTGGTTCGGGACTGTCTGGGGCCTTCTCCTGAACACATGCTTTCTACATCGTTCAAAAATGCTGTCGTAAACCAGATCAAACTGCACCCCAGCGCGCTCTCTATTCACAATGAATTGTATGTGGTCGCCTTCCACAATCTTGTAATACCTATACAATCGTATTCATATATATATATTAGACAGATCGGTAAGCATGGATCAATGAGTTGTATAGATTATCTTGTGCAAGTGTAGGATGTAAGAAATCCAACTTACCAAATGCCAGGCTCCATGTGCTGGCAATCCGATTCACTGACAAGGTAACGACTTGGGTGCTCGACTGGCAAACGTGGGTGAGTCATTGATATCGTGTTCAGCGCTCCATCATTATCTTGCCAGTCCTTATCCCTGCATACAATTTTCATCTTGAAAAGAACTCTTCTTCGAGGTGGAATTTTAACGGTAATTCAAAGCTTCAATGGCACTGGGTGCGAAGAAAGTTACCTGTAGCCTTTATACGGTGGTAGAACGTCTTGTGGGTAGCGCCAGAGGCTCATTTGCAGGACTCTGATGAAGAGCAGCGGATGGATGCTGAGAAAGCTAGAAGGGACAGTCACGCCCATCATTTTTGTAGTGCGCTTGGTGGCGTAGCTGAAGTAGTAGGTATCAGGGAATGTGTGCAGGTGGGCGTTCAATCTCATGGACCCTTCGATGGTCAGGTCCGGGAGAATCCAATCTCCTGAAGCGAAAGGACCTGAGTTTCCCAGCAAGCAATCTACCAGACCCCAAATGCCCACTTTCTTCCAGGTGATGTTGTAGTGATCGAACCCGAAGTTGTAATAGGACTTCAGCCAAGCAATGTCCAGCCAGTCGTACATGATGACTCCTAAACGGCACAGCTGGAGCAAGCTTATGGTTCTCATTGATCTTCCATCTTCAGGCCTGTAACAAGTCAAAATATCAATGAGAGTAAGATCGACCATTTCTAACAAGTCTTACGCAATGTGACTTTGTCATCTCCTGATCTGTATGTGAATTCGGACCAACGGAAATTTCTTTAAAGGAACTTACAGCATGCCATCCAAGTATGTCCTTGTTGTCCCGTTAAAGGCACCGGATAGCGCTGTAATACTTAATACCCAGTTTTCGTCAGTATCGTGGCCCTTGAATGCCTGAAATTTGTAAAAGACGGGTTTCGTCTGAACTGAATCCGGAGGGATGCAAAAAAAAGGAACTGTTTTACTATGTTGAACGGAAAGCTATAAACCTTATCAGCGAGCATTTGCTGCAAGACACGAACAACTTGTGCACCGGCAGAGTGCCCAACGAAATGTATAGGGTGATCGGCATCCCACTCAGGGTAGTGCCCTGCGATCATTCGACAAAGTTAAGCAAGCGTAACTTTTCAAGCACGAAACACTCGAAGCAGACAGAGCTCTCGGGGAACTCGATTCTGGCCATCAGGTTCTACCTTGTTCGTAAACACGCCCGAATTGAGAGTGCCCAAAAGCCTTGCTATGTTCCTCCCCATAATCAACCTCCCCGCCCTTCAAATAGTAGAACAGTTCCCTCGCTCTGGGATCAAACGAATCGATTCGTCGATTTCAGCAAATATGCGGCGAAAGAATGGCAAGAACAAGACAGAATCATTGACATTGAGAATGCTGTCATCCTTCTTCATACCTGTCGTATATGCTGGTTAAGGAGCCCAAATCAGGCACAAGGACCCTCTCATCCTTCTTCTCAGCTCCGGCAAAGTAGGACAAACCTCCCAATCTCTGGAACCGTTAGAGACCCAGATCAAAATCCAAACAAATGATTCTAAGGCTTCAATCTAAAGTCATGAACACATGTACAAAATGAAGCGAAACGTAGAACATACCCCTTTGCCGAATCCGAAAATTCCATGAACAAGGACAATAGGCGGAAGATCCTTATTCCCAACTGATCCTTCACCTTCTATATTCACATTGGGTTTGACCAAATCGTTCAGAGATTGAGACAGGTCTCCAGCCACAGCCGAGCTGAATATATAAAACCCATACAGCAAATGAACCAAAGAGCTCACAAAAAGCTCCCACAGTTGCAGGGCCGACACACACCACCTCCACATCATGGAACCTTTTACACAACCGATCCGAAGAAGAAAGATACACAAAGCAAATGAAATGAATCAGCCTGTCTAACCCTCTATGGATGAATGGCTAAAAAACTTCAATGAGGTTTGACAATTGAGCCTTCTCTTCCCAACAATACAAGGTTGCAAGAAAGGAGAAGGCTCAGCGGAAATCTCAACAACTACAAATGCAAATCTGCAACAAGGGGTTCGATCCAAAACACCAGGATGAGGATCGAAGGTGGGAAATTTGGGGAAAAAAGCTTCTAGTTTTGAAATAAGGTTTTCCACAATTTTCTCATCCCTCAACTCCTCCTCACACAAAAACAACCTGCAGCATTCGCTTCATCCCATTCACCCATTTTTGTAACGTTTGCCAGAGAGGAAAAGGTTGGTGTGGGCTGACGCCACGTGGCATGGGAATACCCGATGGCCAGAAATTTTTGGTGGTACAACCTAGATTTGGGCTCCACACCCAGAAGAGATTAGATGCAAAGATTGAACCTTTGGCGTTCAGTCCAAGGAGATCCTTATGAATTAGTGGTGAAATATTTGGATCTGGGGTTTGAATTTGAAGGGTTTTGGTGAGATTATTGAAAACTGGGGGTTTTTGGCAATTGAGATTTTGTTTGGAAGTGAATTAATTAGCTGGATTGCAAGCTGGAAGGTTCTTTGGCAGACCAACCTTCAACTGTCCCCTAGATCTTATCCACACGCCTCAGCTTGTCTTCTTAATTTCGCCAATTTCTATGTTTAGAAAGTGAGAATTTCTTAGCTAGAGTGGACATACAAATGCGTGACCATACATGACATTTTGACCAGCAAATTGTACGTTGAAAAATTAAAAAAATTATAAATCAATAATTAAATGATACGTGTAATTTAATTTTTTCAAATTATTACGTGTCACCTCCACAGTCTACATGATGTACTGTATTCACACAAGAATTTGCGTTTTTAGAAACTTCCACTCTCTTTTCCCGGCGCGTGTCACTCACTTAGCCCACATAAATGTTCTCTTATAATTTATGCTGATTGAATTGAATTTTATATATTTTTTCTGTTCTTTTATTAGTCAACAATCAAATTTATTTTTTTATTTTTATTTATTACTTAATTATCTCAATACATATTTAAAATCAACATTATTCTAAAATACTAAATAATTAATTATTTCATGATCATAATCAATAAAATAAATTACTACACACCACTAATAATCTATCAATTTTATCTTTTGTATTGAAATTTTAAAAAAAATGAGACACCTACCTATTAAATTTGTTAGCGCTAGTATTAATGTTTTTTAAATCAATTAAATTTGATTTTAATCCACAACTATATAAAGTTTATTTTTTATCAATATTATTTAAAATAATTTTAAATATTATTACTTTTATTCCATTTCTCTATCTTCTTTTTAGTACGCGCAAGACGCGGCCGGTGAGACTTTGGGTCAGTCACATGGAATTCAATCCAATGTGTATGCAGCACATGGCCCTTCATACCATATTAAAACT